>CAAE01007602.1:2816-20112 GCA_000180735.1 Tetraodon nigroviridis | reverse complement strand
CTATTCCGGCTGTGCTCTGAAATTGAACAGTATCAAATGTTACGAGAAAAAACAGTCTGTAAGAACACATGCTTTAGGAAACGATCACAAAATCTCCAATCGACTCTTGCGTATAAAATGTCTTCATCTGCCGGATTTTGCTTTAAATATTCAAGCGTCTCCTTTCTTCTCCATTTTTTTTCTCTTTGGAGAAAAACATTTAATATTCTACAACCATGAGAATCATGCGCCTCCTGTTTTTTTGCAGGATGCCTGATCCTGACTTCACAGTGAACGATGTCAAGATGTTTGTTGGTAAGATTTCACGCAGACAACAACGTTATTAAGAGTCCCTTTTTTACACTAATTTCATAAAGAGCCATTTGCTTTCTAACTTTTTGTGTTTAACCATTGAAAACAAATAGGCAGTCGAAGAATGATTGACGTAATGGACGTCAGCACCCAAAAGGGAACGGAGATGTCGATGGCCCAGTGGACGCGTTACTATGAAACGCCGCTGTCTCAGAGAGAGAAGCTCTATAATGTCATCAGCCTGGAGTTCAGCCATACAAAGTTGGAGAATCTAGTCAGGAGACCTACAACAGTACGTATCACACGACGTGTGCCGTATGTCTGGTTAGAAAATGAACAGCTTTACATTTGTCTTGTCGTCTGTTGCCGTGCAGGTAGATCTCATAGACTGGGTGGACAACATGTGGCCCCGACACCTGAAAGAGAGACAGAGGGACTCGACCAACTCTATCACTGACATGCAGTATCCCAAAGTACAAAAGTATGTGAAACCCCATGCGTGTTCTCAGAAAATGGGTTATTTTTGAGAGGCATTCTGATACATCGGATTTCTTCATGGGCTTCTGCAGGTATTGCCTGATGAGTGTTGAGGGCTGCTATACCGATTTTCACATTGACTTTGGTGGAACTTCAGTGTGGTACCACATTTTGAGAGGAAGCAAGGTAGGCTTTACTGCGCATGTGTGATCAGTGACTCTACAGCCCCAACTTGTGTTTCTTAGATATTATTTTAAACCCTAACCTTGGGTGGAAGCATTGATTCTGCTATTACAATCATTCCTTCTACACACTAGTCATGTTGTTGTGTTTTAGGTTTTCTGGCTAATCCCACCCACACCTCAGAACCTGGAACTGTATGAGAACTGGGTCCTATCCGGGAAGCAGGGAGATGTTTTCTTGGGAGACCGAGCATCTGACTGCCAAAGGATTGAACTAAAGCAGGGCTACACCTTCATCATACCCTCGGGTATGTGTCTGTTTTTAACCTGCTGCAAACAGAAAATAAAAATAGAAGCTTTTAACTCGAGATGTGATGTGCTCAGGCTGGATTCACGCTGTTTACACCCCTGTGGATTCCATGGTGTTTGGAGGAAACTTCTTGCACAGCTTCAATATTCCAACGCAGCTAAACATCTGCAACATTGAAGACAGAACGCGGGTATGTCGGGGCACGTTAGAAGAAAGTAATAAGACTGGTACTTTTAGAATTTTTAAGCACATTATGCTTTCTCTCCAGGTTCCAACTAAGTTCCGCTACCCTTTCTATTATGAAATGTGCTGGTATGTGTTGGAGCGATACGTCTTTAGCCTGACCAAGACGTCTTACCTCACCCCAGAGTTTCAAAGACACTCATTAGGCATTGGTATGTAAACAGGCCTCCAAGGTCCACGTGTGGAAGCTTTTTGTTAGTGGGTAATGTATCTTCAATATCTGTATTAGGTCTGAAGAAACCATGCAAGTTAGCCAATGAAAAGGGGATATTAGAAGATGAAGAGTCCAGTGAAGACGAAGTGCAAAGGGAGCATTCTGACGAAGCAGCAGCTAAAATTCATCTAACCCCTCTGGAGCTGGAAGGGCTCTGGAACCTGCTGGGCAAACTGGAGGATTTGCCTCCCAACAAGAAATGTATTCCATCAGGAATACACAACTTTCAAGCACTCGTCGCACATATTAAGGTATTGTGTGTGTGCGTGTGTGAGAATTCTGTATTTGTCGTGTACTTGTTACATCATTGTATTTGTTAAAATTTCTATAAAATGCACTCAGCTAATCTTACTAAATATGTGTGATTGTCTACTCTGTGTTAAATCATGTTTTGTCACTCTTTAGGCTCTGTTGAAGGAACATGCGAATGACAACCCCAAACTGTCCTACACAGGAAAGCCCATCATCACATGGCCAAAGAGAGTACGTTCTTCTGACATATCGCCTGAGAGACTGATATTTCATCTGTTCACAAGTCATGTTCCTTACTTGACTTGTTTTGCCCTTGTTTACCAGCCCTCGTGGTACCAGCCTCCACCACCACCGCCTCCTCCCCCACCTCGTCCTAAACTGGCCACCATATCGATCATCCCACGCCCACAAAAGCCAGCTTCCTCCATGTCTGTGCTGCGGAGGCGAAGAGTCAGGTAACCATGCAGAGACATGCACCTACTTTGTGTATTGTCCATAACTAATATTCTATACCAATATTGCGACTTCTTCTACTACCAATATTATTGCACCTAACATTATATATACTTTAAAATACCGGTACATATCTATAAAATCTCTATGGCCTAATTCAGTAATCAGTAATCAAAGATATTATTGGGATTTTTTCTGTTATTACACTTCTAGATAGGTTATCGGTGATTTGAACAGTAAAGTAAATTGATTAAAGCTATTAAAAAGATTTTTGAGCTTTGCAAGACAATCCATTTTCAGACCTTTGTTTAAATTTTTATATCGTGAGAGTGATTCGGAGCTATTCAGCATGGCGGCACATTCAGGTGAAACAACAGCATGCGTTCTTGCTGCAGGTGTAAGCGCTGCGAGGCCTGCGTTCGGTCGGAGTGCGGAGACTGTAACTTCTGCAGAGACATGAAGAAATTTGGCGGACCAGGGAAGCTGAAGCAGACCTGCGTCCTGCGACAGTGTCTTTCTGTAAGTCGCCTTCGGCCTCGTTTGTTGCGAAAGCGTCCGCGTGGTGACCGTCTCTGGGTCCCTTTCCAGCCGGGACTTCCGCTGTCTGCAGTCTGCGAAGTCTGTAAGGAGCCCAATCAAGACGAGACGGGGGACACGTCGCTCACCCTGATGGAGTGTTCGAACTGTGCCCAGATCGTCCATCCAGCCTGTCTCACGGTAACGTTTTGTGACTCTTATGAATCAGTGCCGGTTGCTCTAAACGTGCGCTCTGCTCCAGGGTTTACGTGACATCCTTGCTCATCGTGTGTGCTGTAAAACGGTGTTTGCCTGTGTCCGTCTGCAGATTCAGGGCGAAGGCCTGATAAATAAAGACCTTCCCAGTTGTTGGGAGTGTCCAAGGTGCGTCCAAGGTGTCACTGACCCAGAGGTATGTGCACACAACGACATGCACGCCCACACTCTTACCTTTTGCCACCCGCTGTGCTGCGGCTGCATGTGAGAACCCGCATGGCCGTTGCCGTCGCTTTTGCGGAATTACCCAAAAATATCGACCCTGTCTATTTTTTCCTACTCATTCTTTCTGTGCTAAGTGCTTTTCATTCTGTCCCTAATTCAATATAACTCGTCAGTCGTCCGGCAGTGATGAGTCTTTGGCTACAGGCCACCAGCAGCACATCCGTCCCTGTGGGCCCCTGGTCCTCAGGCTGGGGCCGGGCCCACCTGCGGGCTCCCAACTAGATGGGGAGGTGGCCCGCTGTGGTTTGCTCCCTCCTCCTCCTCTTCTTCCTCTTCTTCCTTACTACTCTACCTCCTCCTCCTCCTCCTCAGCGCCACTACTATTGGTGGCGGCCCCTCTGCCTTCTCAGCCAATCAGCTCGAGACTGGTGAGAGGTGCCGCCTGTTCTGCGTTTACATTACTCCTATATTGTTTGCAGCCTTCCTTGTTATTTTCCTCCAAGTTTCTTCCTTCAGTCGTGAAAAGGTTTCCAGTTAGGAGAGGAGTGAGTGCTGGGGGTGGAGATGAGGTCCAGCTATAAATCAGATTTCAGTTCATATTAAACTTGTGGTCAACAGGGAGATGTTTGGCGCTCTGCCTTGCTCATTAACAGCTGGTTGTGTAGGCTGCACAGGCTTGGGCGCTTGTGCACCATTAACACGTATCTCCAGATTATTTTTAAGATCTATGTCGGTAAGTACAGTGAAAGACGTGCCGAATTTTTGGTGTGACAATGATGTTGTGCGAGACTTTCTTGGGTTTCCGTTTCGAAACCGGCAGGTCTCCACGACAAACTCGACCCTGGAAAAAATCAGGAACCTTTCTGGATTCATTTGAGCGTTCAGTAGGATGGATTTGGACAGCGGCACTGCAGTAAATCCTGAAAGTTTGCAGTGGCTTGTTGCATTTTCTGATGTGGCTCATCTTTACTTTACAGAATTTTTTTTTTTCACTTACTATTTTCTGGTTGCACTGTCAACATGGACAAAGTACCTACTTTTAGTTCCAGCAAATGGAACTTTTTGTTTTAACGTTATTTTTACTGTATTGTATTTAAGAGTGGATTTGTTACCTCAGAAACAGTTGTCCATCCACAACTGTTCTTATGTTTCCTTCGAACCCGGACGACCTAGAATTGACCACATTATAGATTTATGCCTTGCGTCGATGTAGTGATGGTCTGTCTATACGAAAACGAGGCTTTGTTTTGATAAATCGCTTTTCTCTTCCCCCAGCAATCGAAGGGAGACAGAGGTGACGGCCTCTCACTGGTAAGTTCTGACTTTATGTCTGAGAACATTTTAGTTTTGGCTTTTTCCCCGGTGTTTTACGGAGTTTTTTTTTTTTTTTTCCATGCTTCCTTCCAGAAAAGAAAATCCTCCACTCTGCTGGACGCTCGTATGGCAAAGATTTACCGCCAACAAAGACACAGTCGCGACGAAGATGATTCCGGCAGCGATGATGAGGATGCAGGTTTGTTGTGGTTATTTAGGAAGGAAGCTGGAAAAGCCTGGAAAAGCGAGGAAGGGGAAGTTAATGACGGATGGGGAGAATTGTAATCTCTGTTGGGATTTTTCTCTACCGCAGTTTCCCAGAGGAGAAGAATGACACTAAATGTCCGCGGTGGGGCTCACTCTTCCAGGAGGGGCTTCGGAGCCAACAGGAGGGGCTTGTTGAGAGGGGGTTCTTCCCACAGAGGGAGCAGAGGAGCTCTCATGGGTCATGGATCCTTCAGGTTGAAGCGAGGGATGGCCATGAGGGAGAGCGGGCGGAGGGGGAGGGGGGTCCGACTGCGAGGTGGCTCCCGGATGCAGAGGAGGGGGGAGGACTCCGAGGAGTCGGAGGACGACGAAGAGGACGACGAAGAGGAAGAGGCTGACAGCGAGGACGGGGGCAAGGAACGACATCGGCGGCGTAGAAGACGGAGGACTGATGACCAAGACGACGACGGCGACGACGATGAGGAAGAGGAGGACGAGGATGACAGCGAGGGGCAGGACTTTGACCCTGAAGAGGAGATGGACATGGTGGAAGATGATGAGGAGGAGATGGATGAAGAGGAAGAAGGCCTGTGGGATTCGGACAGAGAGCCTCCTGTCCTGTTGATGTCCGATCTGAACGATGACCTGCTCAGCGGTTCGTACCTTACCGTTACCCTCCAGCGCCCTGACAAGGCCAAAAAGCAGACCGGTAAGTCGGTTAAAGCTGTCAAAAATATATTTAAATAATCTTATTTAATATTTAAAGCCATATGCACCCGAAGTATCTCACCTTATAGCATAATAACATAACAGTGGTGCTGCAACTGTATGTTTTTGATTCTTTTATTTTGAAATGTAAACAGCAGCGTGAAAAACGCATTTTAAAAACAGCGCTTTCCTGTTTGAGAACAGAACTATACAATAAATAAAACTTCACTTTTCAGGCTCCATAGTTCCGAAACTGGAGGCAGCAATGGGTCCGAGGACGGCTGCAGGGGCTTCTGGGCCCCAGCATGCTTTCATTCAGAGGAGGACGGCTCTGTCCAAACACATACCAGCCAGGCTCGGAGACGGTCCGAATGATTGGGCGACGCCAAGAGGACCCGGCAGGTACGTCCACTTACGTTTCCTCTGATATGAGTCTGAAAATGAAATCAAAGCGTACAGGTTTCTGCATTTTTTTTTTTTTTTAAGCCGTGGGTGGCGTGCGATAGCATTTATTTTGTTCGTCTCTCCAGGCCACGCGGTTGCCACGGTGACCGGGGCAGAAAGGATTTCTCTGCGTTGTCTTCAGAGGAGGAGCACACCGTTGCGCCCTCGCTGTCTCTGCTGTCCCTGCCATCTTTCAAGGATGTGGGCAACGACAGTGGGGGGGAAAAGGAAGTGTGGGTGTCTGTTTTCACGTACCTCAACCGAGCCGAGCTGCTGGCCTGCATGACTGTGTGCAAGGCCTGGTACAAATGGTACGTCTCACGCGCACAAATAATTTGACTTCTGGAGAAATATTTGGATTAGTTCATCGGGCCACATGTGGCCCCCGGGCCTTAGTTTTCCCACCTCTGTTCTAGCTGCTTATAAGCTGTTAAAATTCTAGAAAAAAAAGGCTCATTATAGGTTCTCATCAGGAGCTGTGACAAGCGTCTGTGGAGCCACATAGATGTGAGTCGCTGTAGTCCACTTAGCAACCAGGCACTGGCGGGCATCATCAAGCGCCAGCCCTACTCCCTGGACCTGTCCTGGACCCCACTGGCCAAAAGGCAACTCAACTGCTTACTCACTCGACTTCCCGGTACAAACGCACGCCAGCGAGCACATTGAACCCCTCCCTTGCTGCGTATCTCAGACCGTCTCGCGTCTGTCTTCAGGTCTGAGGGAGCTCAGAGTAGCGGGTTTAGCCTGGTCCTGTCTGTCGGCTCTCGTCTCTCCAACCCTGCCCTGTCTGCAGCTTCTGGACCTGCGCTGGTGCGAAGGCATTAAAGACGCGCAGATTAAAGATCTGATCATCCCACCGGGTCGGTACCACCTCCCTCTGGTTCTGTCCTACTCCAGACCTTCTCTTTATTTAGGCGTCTATGGTTGCAGGTTCCGAGTCGTCCCGTAGCCGACTGAGAAACCTGGTGACGCTACGTCTGTCTGGCCTGGACATTAGCGAGTCCATCCTGAAGCTACTGCAACGCCACATGACACAGCTGGAGAGGCTGGAACTGTCTCATTGTAAAAATATCACCGACTCATCAGTGGCCCTTCTGGCAGCCCCAGGGACGCATACCCGGAACAACCTGACTGAGCTGACGCTGGCCGGTGCGACACGTCTTGGTTTCGCTAATTTTAATCATTCGCTCTGGCTATCGTGTGGGATTTTTCTTTAACCCGATTTCTGATCCCGTGTCCAGGTTGCAACGAGCTGACCGACTGCTGCCTGTTGTACATGAAGCGTCTGTCGTCTCTGACTCTGTTAGACCTACGCGGATGCAAGAGCGTCAGCAGACGAGCATGTGACGCTTTCATCGCCGATTTGTCCCACATCTCCCTCTACTGCATGATGGAAGAGAAGCTGATCCAGCGAATAGACTGAAAGAAGCCATTTTGTTAAATCTTTATATTTATAAGCTCTACCCCTGTTGTATATTGTTCCTCAGAGCAGCAGCTCAGCTGGAGGTCTTTGTATTAAACTTGACAAATAGTGGTTCCTTGCAGAAAATCTCCACAACTTCCAAAACGTTTCTGTTTCAACATATAAATAAAGTTCTAATTGAAAATTCAGCTAAATACTGATTTTCTGTTGAATATCAAGTCAGACCATTACATGCATTTAGAAAAGTTTTAGTGAACTCGGCGATTAAAGGTTGTAGCGATGTTCAAAAAACGTTGAGATATTTCAATCTTTACTTTTATTACAAACCAAAAAACTTCCAAAGCTGTGAGGACGTTGTACGTGGTGTGGTATGCGTAGAGCCTGTCTCAGTAGCTCCGGGTGGTCTCGTATGTATCTGGGAATGGAAGGCTGACGTGTCCATTTCCGGCCACCAGCGGAAGGATTCCGGCATTGGGAACTACATTCCACGACAGCGTCAGAGTGATATTCTTGTTAGCTCTGACAGAAAAAAAAAAATAATAGAAATTAGCTTATGGCATCAGAACACTCCATAACGTCAGCCACTTTAGAAAGAAAAAGTAAAAGAACAACCTGAGTCCGTTCCCGTCATCGAAGAAGAAATATTTGGACTTCGTATCTCTCAGGTTTAGCATGGTGCTTTCACCTCGGAGGACTATCTTGTCCCAGAGCACCACCTGGTTCAGAGACTGACACGCAAATTCAATTAAACGTCTCGTATTTTTGCTTAGGCTCGCATTGTGGGGATTCTTGGAGATCTATTTCACTGTAAAACCGGATGAAACTGATGAGAAAGTGAGCACAAGTCTTACGTTACTCTTTGTCGTGTACTCTGCAGACAGATAGAGGAAGAGCTGTTTGACGTTCCAGTCGAATATTGGCTGTAAATGTAGGAAAAGTTGAGGATCAACAAGGGAAAGTAGGAACTCATCACCATCACCAACCTAACCATCGGATCATCTCGGGGTTCTACAGCCCTGACTAAAGATTTTTCTGAAGGATATCGACTGAGAGGTCGAAGGTGATGAAACCCAGGTCACTGCGCTCTCTGGGCCCCGTGAAGTCATCGACGTTCTTCCTGCGGAGACAGAATGGTGATCATGATTTTCATGCGGCTTCCTGGCTCCAGGTGCTCCAGAACCCTGATGCAAAACCTTCTGCAGCAGCTTCTACCGGGGAAGGGGGGGGGCCCACATCTATCCTGTTCCGGCCTCCCTCAAAGGCTACCAATACATCCTAAAATTTATTTTAATTACATATTTTTTTTGTGGCTTAAGCTTTTAAGGGACTGTCCCCATTTTTAAACAGTTTTTCATTCAAAGTTTTTAAAATATTATCTTAGTATTTAAAATATTTATTGTCTTCTTCAAACCCAGTTTTAATCAGTAGCCTTAAATCTAGATGTAGGCAGCGTGGCTTTTTTTTTTTAATCTGTTTTTTGTTGTTGTTCATTCTGTTGTGTTCGCATCTATTCATCCATCTTCTAGCGCTTAAGGGGGGCGCGGGGGAGCCTCGGACCGGAACCCGACACCGTGCAGCCCTTTGTAAAATACACCTTCAGTTGTTTGAAATGTGCTTTAATTAAACAGTATTTACTTTGTAACTCGGTACGAATAAGACTTTAAAATTTTTTCTGCATATTTTGTATAGAGACCTGCACGTTGATCACTGAGAAGCGGTAGCTTGACGATGCGTTTAGTTGAGCGTTTAACGCTAAACATTACCGCAAACGACCAGTACATACTTATACTATGGGTAAATTCGCAACAATAACAACGATATCACTAGCAATAACCAACAATACATAATGTATTGAATGATACCAGCTGTTGATTCTTACAACATGACTTTAGCGACGTGGATGTTGACTGGAACTCTTCTGTCTTTGAATGCTGTGGTAATAAAACAGCCAAAAGTCAGAGCCGCCATGACGCTCAGAGAGAATGCGAACAGAGAATTCGCCCTGGACAAAACTGTGTTCATTTCTGAAACAAATCTCCAACCAGTAAAGCAATAATAAATGATTTACACAAGCTGTGCACGGAAGCTAGCTACCGGGATGGCTACAGATCTGAAAAGTAGGCGGAAGTTTTTCTGATGGACATCAAACTTCCTTTTGTGCATTTTCAAAATAAAACTATACATACGTACAATCTGCCATATTACAGACAAGTTACATTAGGTGATGATAGGTGTATAGCCAAATATCCAAAGATTTTTTTTCTAGCTTTGCTAAGTCATCTTCTTTCTTTTGTATATTACGTATCACCAACATAGGAAGCACAATTTGTTTTGATCAGCAATATAAATATTTTTTGATGGTACCTACACCTGTTGTTGAGTGTATTCCCGTTAACTTGACACACCGCAAAGAGCGATGAGTAGGCGGAAGTAAGCGTTCGGGGCTTTTTTTCCCCAAATAACTTTATTCTAAAACAGCTATTCTTTCACGTCGAAAACGGAAACTGGCAGCTGGCCATAAAAAATGTAAAACATAACAGGTCTACAAATTAAAATACAAAGCGTTGTTAGTATAGGGCTTCCTAAGCGTGTAACACTGAAATGACCGTTATAATTAATAGCAAACCTGAAACGTATTTTGACATTTAAAAACATGATGATGCTTGTGAGGCCTATATGAATTGTACAGTAAAATTCCAAATACGCACATTAAGTATTGCGAATTTATTGTTTGATCTTTTAAGATATTTATGCATTTAAAAGTCGCACTGCACGTCACCAACAACTATAAACAGCAGCTATACCTATACGGATATATGGAGTATGTATTGGGGCGGAGGCGGACCCATATACTGCCTACGCCGTTAACTCTGGCAAATGTTTTTTTTTTTCCCCCTATGTGTACTTCTCATGGTAAATACTAGAGACTAATATTTTAAAATAAATTACTGTGTAACAGTTACTTAATACGGCTTTGAATTCAATAGACTTTCCACCTTCTCACGCGCACAATGCTAAAAATAGTCACACGTGAACTCGCGTGTGAGATGGTCACGTGCTTCGAAAACGGTGACAACAAAGCTGGCGGACCCGTCAAGCCGCAGACTTCCTCTCTCTCAATTGCAGATCTTTGCCTCAGATTATGAGCGGATGTCCAAATAACAACATCACGCCGGAGGTTTCGTCCGGCACCGGAGCCCCGAAGCTGCCTTCGCGGAAAAGAGGCGCCGGTCACGGGGAACAACACGACTACTTCCCGAAGAGGGCCTGCTGGGGAATCCTTACCAGCCAAGGTCGGTACTGTCGCTGTCGGTAGGTATACACAGCACATCGATTGATCACACACACACACACACACGCACACACACGCACGTATATATACTCATATTTATTACTCTACAAAACTCACAAAAAAAAAAATTCCCATGCGCACACTAACATCTTTAATACAATCGGAATATTTATTACTGTAGAAAATTCACAAAAAAAAAATTTCCATGAGATTATTAACATCCTTAATAAAATCGGAATATATCTTGTTCGGAATTTTTGGTGACCCTGATTGGGCATCAAACCCAGAAGAAAGGTCCTGGTTGGGCCTTTGTGTTCTGCCATCATGTCACTTGTACACTTGTCATTTTGTGTAACTTTATCCAACATTGTTGACAGCAGAGAGTTGACCACGGAAGCGCAAGCACCAAGTGCTGAAGATCTTTCTGGTGCCCATCTTTTTCCTTGGCTATTTTAGACGTTTCACCAGAGCCTCGACAATGGTTCTACAAAGTTTGTCCTGCAGGAAAAGCAGCTCGACAATGATGTCATATTCGTTGTACTTTTCACACAATTGGATGGAAGTTTGTTTTTAAAAAAAATAACTGCAATAATACTCAATATCTGGGAGAAAAGTTATTGTTCCAAGTGGATCAGAGGTCTGGATAATACTTTCAGTTGAGGTTTAACCAAGTCTGGTCCCTTGGTCTTTCAGCTTTGACCACGAGTCTGGTGCTTTGACCATGTAGCTCCCAAAGATGTCTTTCAAGCCAGTGATTTGGCCTTGTAAAGCGGTCTTGGATATCTATGAAAAAAAGAATCAATCCAGTTTTACTGCACGTACCAGGGGCTGTGTGTGTGTGTGTGTGTGTCCATACTCCTGGGCCGATCGCTCCCCTCTTCATGAAGCAGCTTCACAGGGCCGACTGCTCGCTCTGCGCACTCTCCTGGCACAGGTGAGACACACACACACACACACAAAAAACATTGTTTTTGATTCCTCTTTTAAGTCTTTTGCTGCTCTGCATCCCAACTATCACGATTCCTCTAATAAAAGTGAATATTTTGTTTCCCAAAAATCCCCAAATACAAAAAAAGGAGCGACCACACTGATACCAATTGACAATTGTGTGCTTGATATCAAGGGTTACCCTGCCAACATCGTCACCATCGATCAGGTGACCCCCCTCCACGAGGCCCTGCCTGTCAGGACACATAGCTTGCGTCAGAGCGTTACTGAGCTCTGGAGCCAATGTAAGTATAGATTTTAGATACTTTATATATTATATATGTAGGGGTTCTCCTTTGGTGTTCTCTGTTGGGAATTACGCGGGGTTTTTGTTTGAGTTTTTCTTGATTCGGCAACAAATTTGTCTCCATCCTGTTTAGTCTTGAGTCCCGTAGTTGTGCAGTGTATAGACAAGAGAACCAGTTCACTTAGCAAAATGAACAAATCTTCTCACGGACATGTGTTTTTGCGCCTTATCAATGTGTGTGTGTGTGTGTGTGTGTGTGTGTGTGTTCAGGTGAACGCTGCTACCATCGATGGACTCACTCCCTTGTACAACTGTTGTCGCTCTGGGAGTGCCAGTTGTATGGAGCTGCTGCTACAACACGGAGCTCGTGCACATTCAGCACACACACACTACCCTTCAGCTCTGCATGAAGCATGCAAGAGAGGTATGCTTTCCCCACTCGCTCCACACGAGTATGATGAATTAAAGGAAAAAATGAACTACATTTACTTCAAGAATGACTATGTAAGCTGGTGATGATTTGTTTGACATTACACTGTGTCTGTGCTTGTGTTGTGATGCGCGTGCAGGTAGTAGCAAGTGTGTGAAGTCCCTGTTGTCTCATGGAGCCGATCCAGGCTATGAGTTGTCTCACCTGGGCTCTCCTCTCTACATCAGCTGTCTGCACCGACAGGCAGCCTGCTCAGAGATCCTGCTGCGCACAGGTCAGCGCCGCATCAGTAGGATGGCTTCTACCATCGGCAGATTGCATTTTTTTCTGGTTGTAAACTGGAATAGACAGGCCATGAACCACCTCCAGAGGTGTTGTGATCATTCTTTTTGCTACTTTTCCTATGGTTTTTGTTATTAGAGGTTCGGTGTTAGGCTCCTGTGACCTCACTGCATCCTAATGCCAGATAGCCTGGTAGTTTTGCATGTGTGAAACACCTCTTCCGGTTCCCTGAATTTTGCATCGTGTGCCGTCAGGAGCCAGAGTCAACGCAGGCAGAGGGAGCGACAGCCCCCTGCATGCAGCAGTCAGGCAGGATTGTGTCGAGCAGGTGGCCCTCTTGTTGGAATTCGGAGCTGACGTCAATCTCAGAGACGATAATAACCGGAAAGCCTCGGAGCTGGCGCCCCCTGGTGGACACGTACAGCAGCTCCTGAAGACGGTCCAAGGTAAAGCAGTGTTCTGCAGAACTGGTGCTACTGGTGTCATGGCAAAAAAAAGAGGAGTAAGAGAAAATTGTTCTCTATACTAGATTCTCCTAGAAGCCTCTGTCAGCTGTGTCGCATCACCATTAGAGATGTGATTGGTCCACTGAGGCTGAAGCTGCTGCCGACGCTCCCTCTCCCTCCTCTACTGACGGGCTACTTAAACCACAGCTAGGACGATGGGAAGTTTTGGTAGGATAAACCGTAAAGAAACATCTTAAAGGGAATGCAGGTTTACATTTTATGACATTTTTAAACCCCTTTTGAAAGACAAAATTGTGTTCATTAAGCACAGCAAAAAAAGTATCTAGTTCATGTGTTCAATATTAAAATAATTTATATGGATACATATTAAACTATTGGTATTGATTCATCAAGAAAATATACTAAAGGTGAAGTTAGTCAGTTGCAGCCTCGAGTCGATACCGTGTAAAAGAACTAGCCCACTAAAAGTATGTTAACAATATATTAAAAATAATAATTATAACTGTCATATTAGTATTTGTTTATAACACTAATACTCCACTTAATATTTATTTTCTCTTGTCAATGCTGTAATATTTTTCAGTCACTGTAACATATTACAGTATCCACAAATGTTTACACAAGAATATGCTGCACTGAACTTGGGAATGGGAATATTTAAGATAAATGTTTGTTGGCCCGACTTGTGTTTTGTTTAGTCGCTGAGATAAGCATTATTGTCTCTCTCTCATCAAGTCTTGTCATCTCATCTGATGTCTTTTTTACTGGAATTGGACTGTATCAAAGATTCTGGAGTTTTGTTCGTTGTTTTGTTAAATATTCATCAGGTTGAACATTTGTTGTGAGCCAGCAAAGCACGTTTTTCTTTGACACTTTGTTATACATCCTTTACCCATTTTTGGGGATTAAGAATGGAATCAATTATGTTTGCTTTTGGACTTGTTATACACATGTGCAGACATGTCGTACAGTGTATAAGCCTGTGTTAAAATTTAACTATAATAAAAAGAATTCTAAAGTTTCAGCGTTTGCGAATTTGTGATAAATTCAAGTTAATCATAGGGCTGCTTCTGAAGTTAGTTTGTCGTTGGTAGCTGAGGGAAAACCAGGTTAACGAGGGCGACAGAGTCCTCAGGTCTGTTCACTTCATGTTGTTGACAAATAGATGTCGTGATTTTATCACAAATAAAGCTGAATTGAATGTATAAATGCAAAAAAAAGTGATATTTCCGAGATATTTACAAACAAACCAAAGAACAATTAATTTCAAATTCTTTTAAATCTACTTTCTACACGCTGTGGTTATTTCTAGATTAAGATGAGTTAATTTACATGTGAACTGGTAAAAAAAAAATAAACTAAAATAAAATAAATCCTAATTTTTCCTAATGAACGAGTGAGAACGCCTGCTTCGCTGCCTCCGCTAACCTATCGAACGTAGGCTAACTTCACGGCGAGTCACGTGACGACACGGAGCTAACTGCGGTGAGAGGAGCGGTGCTACCGGGACGCCAACGCTTCAGGACCTGCGGGTATGAGCCGGTCTCTACCACGTAGGAACACACGGTAGGATCTTAGGAAAGCCCTGGACCCACCGGCTATGTTGTTCCTACTTGGAGTGTCAGTAGCTAATGTGTGGTCTGCCGTCTGTGATCTCACCCCCTTGTTTAGCCCCCTTTCTAGCTGTTGTAATTGCATAGCCTCGCCGTAGCCAAACTCCACCGCTGCCGCCAGAAATGAGACTGAAAGTAGGGTTTATTCTGCGAAGCTTACTCGTTATTGGGACTTTTCTCGGCTTGGTGGTGCTCTGGTCGTCTCTGTCACCGAAACCGAGCGATGATGATCCATTTGGGAAACGGGTGAGTTGACAACACCAAACTAGCCAGTGTCTTTAAATGAACCGACATTTACTGCTCCAAATAGCACAGTGTATATGTGCTGTTGTATATTTTATACATTATTGTTGGTTATTCTAATTATTTTAAAGAAGTTTTCCTTCTGTAGCTCACTAATGGTAGCGTTTGGACTGCCGCACGAGAACCCTGAACTAGTAGTTGTCATGGAGATTATACCCCTGCTTGTTGCTAACTCTAGCCTAATAAATATTTATTATCTGTTAATGAACAAACACACGGGAGTGTACAGTTTTGTAAACCTACAGCAGCTTTGTTAGTAGTCAATAAAACGCTGCACACAAAGCTGTTAATGTTGTACCAGGATTCATTTCCGCGTATCCGGGTCTCTAAAACGCCAACAACCTGGTTATATTTCACCGCCTTACTGCTACGTTTTTCATACAAAACAAAACAAAAAAAACCTCACTTATATATACGGCTTAATCTTTTATTACAATACTTCATAAAATGTGGAATCACGGTTTATAATACACCTTAAACAAATACAAACCTGTATTGAAGTGGACATTCCAAGTAACAAGAAGTAGCTTTGACTGTGTATGTTTGTATGTGTACGTACTAATTGTATATTCCTATACAGGACAGTGTTTTACTGCCCAAAGGTGACGTAGCGAATCAGTTTAAACCTGTGGTGCCCTGGCCTCATGTGGAAGGGGTTGAAGTTGACCTCAACTCCATCAGACTGAAACATGGTGAGACACTGTTTCATTTTACATTGATGCCTGGGTGTAAAGGTTGGACAGGTGTACGTCAGATAGCTTAGCTGCTTTAGACATCTGTCTGGGGATATCTGGGATTTCTATTTCGGTACAATAAGTTAATGTCGCTTTTTAAAAGGATTTGTTCCCAGTACCAGAAAAAACTGATGCTGAACATGGTTTTTGTCTTCAGGAGAAGGCGAGCAGCATCCTAATCCTGCCCAGCAGCAGCCCAATCAGAAGCAGGTGATCCAGCAGCAGTATGTGACGTTCAAGCCTCACACGCATCCCTATACAAGTCCCGTCCTGAAGAAAGGGATCCTTGGAAACCTGGAGCCCAAAGAACCTGAGCCTCCAGGGGTCCTCGGGGGCCTTGGAGAAGGAGCTAAACCCTTTGTCTTGGGTCCAGAATACAAGGATGCCATTCAAGATTCCATCAAAGAGTTTGGCTTCAACATGGTGGCCAGCGACATGATCTCACTAGACAGAACCATCAGCGACATTCGCCATGACGAGTAGGTGCCAGCTACACTTTCCCTAATTTATTTACTGCATTGTTTACTTTGCGTTGCTTACAGTCAAACCCTCGTTACCAGAGTTGTTCAGCGGTATTTTTGCATGCCTAAAAAGTTGGCCAACTTAGATGCTGCAGGATCAGGACATGATAAAGATTCATTTAGGAAACAACAGTCAAATTTACATCTGTTTATTTTGAATCAAACTGGTAAAAGGAAATACCTGAGGGACAGTTGGAAAGATGATTGGTATTTCTTTTATTCCAGAGAGTTCTTCGTTGGGCCAGGTATGTCACATACTGTGTACACAACTGTAATATAAAATACCACCCCAAACAAACATTTAGGCACATGGGTGTGACTGGAACACACCTTTTGCTATTTCTACAAGAGATTGCGAAACCAGTTCACCCATTGTTTTGTCAATCCACACCACACTCTCGACAAACAAAGCTTGAGCAAAACTTTACTGAAATACCGCCTCTACCTGTTCACGCAAAGTAAAACACACCAGTCCCTTTGATTCCAGTGAGTGTTTTATGATTAAATTTTATACTTGTTTAACTGTCTGAACTGAAGAACAGTTAGATTTTAGTACAATAAGGGGAGCTCTGTCAGATAAAAGCACAAGGATAATACCTCTTATCTGTTTTTGTCTCCTGTGTTTACCAAAATTTTGCTTTTGTAATTCAACAGAAAGCATTGGCAGGAGTGATGATACGCTGTCATTGTTTCCATCTTTTATTCACAGATGTAAATACTGGCACTATGACGAGAATCTGCTGACTTCCAGCGTTGTGATTGTCTTTCATAACGAGGGCTGGTCAACACTAATGAGAACCGTCCACAGCGTCATTAAGAGGACACCGAGGAGGTACCTAGCCGAGATAGTCATGATTGATGACTTTAGCAACAAAGGTGAGTTCCTCTTCCTCACTTAGTGGAAAGGTCTTTATGCAGAACTGAGCTACAAATTGATTGACCACA
>CAAE01007601.1:0-89385 GCA_000180735.1 Tetraodon nigroviridis | reverse complement strand
GAGCGGCGCCCCAGGGAGCGTTGACTCCGCCGTTTGTCTCCAGCCTGATCTGGTCCTGGTTCTCTGTTCCAGGTCTTCGAGGTCTTCGGTCCAGTATCAAGTCCGTTATACATCCTGCGTTTCAACTCTGCAGAGCAGATAGTGGACAAGGGTTTAAAGGAGGGACTGACGGTTTATTACGCCCCCAGCATGAAGGAATACACCGGATACATCCTGGTCCAGGAGCTCAGACTGTAAGCTGAGGCGCCGCTCACCCTCCAAGCATCGGCGCTTTCTTTTTCTGACTGTTTTCATTCGGTTTCTGTGACTTTTTGGGATTCTTTGGCTCTGAAATAGACCTTTTAAAATCCTCTAACAATTTGCTGATGGGTGTGTGGGCCTGCAGGACTGGGCTACACACACTTTAGGGTGTGTTGCACGGACCGCAGAAGGATCTAGGTTGATTAGTAATGTCTGCGAGGTCTGTAGATTAGAAAACAGTTTAATCTGTTGAAAATATTTGCTTTCAGTTCAAAAGGATCCGATGCTTCCTGGAAGAACGACCACGAGCCGCCATTAGAGGTAAACAGACAGCTCTTCATCAAAGCTGGGCTGGTTTGGTCACATTTCCTGAGCGAATTTAGTCCCTTTTGTTCCTTGTTCAGTCAGATTCAGTCAAGATCTTCTTCCTGAAGCATCTGCTTCCATAAACGACAGATATCGAGTTTGGCTGATTTGGTCTGAAAGGTGTCTGAAGGCTGAAGCTGTGTCTTTCCTTCAGGCTTTGGATTACAGCGACGACGAGAAGGAACAGGAAGCTAAACGGAAACTAAAGAACTCCCGAAAGAAGAAAGACAACAGCAGTCAAGGTGTTTCCCAGTGTGTGTGTGTGTGTGTGTGTGTGTGTGTGTGAGTGTGTGGGAGCGCTCATCTGTTCTTTCTCTTCCAGATAATCCGGAACCCTTTCCCCAGAGGCCCCTGCAGCAGAGCAGGAGGTTCTCGCCTCAGACCGCTGGGCGGGGCTTCAGGCGGAACGAGCCCTTCAGACCACCCCCACCCATGTTCCACCCTCTCTCCTGCCCTTATCCTCCTCCACCCTCTCTACCTTTCCCACCCTCCAACTTTCCCCTCTACCCTCCGCCTCCGTTTCCTCCTCCATCTTTTTCTGGTGCTGTCTGGCCTCCGAACTCCGTCCCCTTTTTTGACCTCCTTCCTCCCCCTCCTCCACCACCTCCTCCCCAGTGACACCAGCTACCACTCTGGTCTTTTTTAAAGCCTATTTCACGTGTATATATTTGTGCAGATTTTTTTTTCCTCAGCCATGTTTCTTTGCTTTTATTGAGCTGTGTCTAATCGGTGCACAGCCGTTTCCTTTTTTTGTAACATTCTAAGAATAATTGCATAAATAAAATTCAGTGATAAATGAGCAATGTAAGCTGTTATTTCTTTCTCAGTGATGAGAATGTTTTGTAAGCATCTGTTTCCCAATAAAGAATGCAAGTTAGTAATTCTGTGGTATATTTTGGTTTATTTATTTAGTTGGAAATTGAACTGACCTCAACTACATTAATGATCTATGTCTTCCACGTTGTAAAAAGTCTCAAGTTTAAAAAACATTGTTTTAGATGTAACACAAAACACATATTTACCAATACAAGTGTATATATGCTGGTGCCTCTTCAAAAAGTTGATTTATTTTAGTACTTTGGTTTAAAAATTATATTATAGAGCCATTATACATTAGCATTTCTAGTGTTTATTTCTCATAAACATGAGAACTTTACCAGGATCAATTTTATTATTTTAAAATAGGACAGTGTTGAGTGTAGTCTATGGTAATTTGTTTTAGTTGGATTTCTTTTCTTTAGCAATATTAAAATCAAGCTTTTACATTTGCATGTACGTCGTTGTTCTTGACACTAGGCGGCAGTATTTGCGTACGTTGTAAAAAACCGACACTAAAATAAGAATTTCCACCTTTCTCATGTAACGTGTTAATTTCTTTTAATCTATGAAATAAATCACTTTAATAGTGTATGTTTAGGGTTTTAATGAAAACTATCAATTATTGTGTCAGGTGCTATAGGTGGAAAATTACAGGTGTGTCACACCTCAGACACACCTGTGGCCCTTAGGCTAGAACCATTAATAATGCTCATTGTTGCCTCGACAGTTGCAGGCTGTGATGCAGCTCTGCATAAGAGTTTCTGTTACTGGTTTTTTTTTTTTTTTTTTTTTTTTAGTGTTTTTATTTCCTTGTTTTGGTCTCGTCACTCTGCAGGTGAAGAACCGTCTCTCGTGTTGCCGCCGTCTAACCTTCCTACCAAGAGAAGGGCCCTTAAAATATTCACACTGGCGAAATGCAATACCCTTGCTGCCTTTTGTACTTTCCAAAAATTTCTCTTTGGAAAGGCTTCTCAACTCAGCGTTTGCCCCTAAATGGCATGGCTGGCATGTAAATGACTTTTGGACTGTTAGATTGGAAATCTCCTCATGTGACACTTTAAAAACAAAAGTCAGGGTTTCAAGCCTGTAATTACATCTTATTCATGTGGCATCCCAAATTTATTTTGTCCAGTTTACAGATTATTTGAAATATTAGCTTCCTTGTTTGTTTAGAAATAAAAGAAGACGTGTGTGTGTTGGTGTGTGTTCGTGTGTGGGTGTGTGTAATTTGACCTAGATACAGCTAGCAGAGTAGAATGTTCAGCAACAGCGGGATCAGGTGCAGGAGTTTCATATCCGACTGAGTCACTTCCAGCTTGTTTGCTGTGTCATCATGGGAGCAACTTTCTGAGAATAATAACGAAACCAGTGACGAAACCGGCCCCGGGGACCCTGCTTTAGGGTGGTTTGAGTTGTAGTAAAAATCCCCAGCAGAGGGTTGAATTTTTTTAGACGTCTGTCTAGATTTGCATATAAAATGATCAATAATTTACCCTTTATCTGCAGGAATTGTAATTTCTTTTCTTTGGAACATACAACATCTTTGGACTGTCTCATTTTCTGTCTGTTTTGCTCTATTTCTGTGCTGTCAGTGAACACACACCTTGTTTGTTAGTTGACATAGCTCATCTACAGACAGGGTCTATCTAAGGACACCTTTTCCTTGTTCATGCACGATCATGCACGCATCCCAAGCCCTGATGCATCGCCTACCAACCCTCAGCACGCTGCTGCAGACCTGTATAATCCTCTGGTGCTTCCATCATCTTCCCTCCTTCCTATCACCTTTCAGATGAAAGATGGGGATTTGCTTTGCCAGCCTCTGCAGTCATTTCACCGTCTGATTAAAAATTCTGGGGTCTCGGGGCAGCGAGTCGGGAACAGAGACGTGCACCGGGAGAGGAGGAGAAAGTGGAAGCGGAGCTAAAACAGTACAAAGGCCATGTTTGTTTACCATTATCTGCAAGCGCGAAGGGGGAATCAATCTGGCTTCCTTGCGACTCTCTGCAGCACTTCCTTATGACAGCTGATACAGCACATTTGGCACGAATAAAAGACTAAAAACGGGACATTAAAATCGCCTACAGCTAAAACCAAGAGCGCCCATGTCTGGTATATTGATCTCATATTGACCTTGAGCACATCTAAATGAGGTCACGCATTTAGATTTGAGAGACGGGGGAGGATTTTAAAAAGAATGCAGAAAAAATGCTCTGTTTGTCCGGATGGACAGAAAAGTAGCTCCCCCACAGTTCTTTGGCAGCGGCATCTTTGGCTCAGCCGGTTATTTAAAGTTTTAAAAGACTGCAAACAAACCTGGGCACAGAAACAAGGACCTGCAGACGTCCACCAATGACGGTCAAGGACACGATTACGCTGTAACTGTAGGCCCACATGCAGGGACTGCTAATGAGCAGAAGCGCGGCCGTGCCTCTCTCTGTTCCCCGTGCTTTTACCTGACTTCCTCCCTCAATCTCCGTCTCACTAAAGAGCAACGCAGTTGTACAGAGAGGAAGCTGCGGTTCTCTGCTGTTCCTCTTCGGCTCTGGAAGTTGAAATGCCTTTGTTTTGACTTTGCGCGTGCTTGATGCGTGTGTGTGTGTGTGTGTGTGTGTGTGTGTCTGTGTGTGTTTTTCTGCCCTGACGCTGCCTTTCTCCACTGATAGAGGCCTCAGAATCCAAGTACAAGACTTTTAAATCTACAATTTTAAATAAGAAGTATTAAAAAGTGACGTGTTTGAGGGGTGGGTTTCCGATCAACCTCCCCTTTCCGGGCAACGTTGCTTACGCCGGAGCAGGCAACACACGGTATGACACAACTGTGAGGAAGGAAGCGAAAGGCTTAGAACGTAGAAGTGACTCTTCATCTCTCAAAAACACACAGCTGGTGTCCAAGCTGCAGCACCGAGGTGAGGATCATAGATACGCTGTAGCTCCTTTTACTAATGTGTGCGTGTGTGTGTGTGCGTGTGTGGGTGTGTGTGTGTGTGAGCCCCAAATGAACTCTAATCTCTCTCCTTCTCTCTATCAAAACACAACCCTCGAACAAGCAACACTGACAAGAAAAACTCTCTGCTAACAGGAAGAAACCTTGAGCAGGGCCGTGTTCCTAGTTCGAAACAGTGGTCACATGAAATAACGTTATTCTTTGTCAGCTCTGAATGTTTTTGCAAACATTTGCATTGATAATTTCTGCCATCCACATGGATAACTCCGTGCTCGAGTGTCGTTTTAACTGCAGACTCTTGTAGCTGTAAGGAGATAACGCGAGCCCTGGCGTATCTATGCAAGTCAGACTCACCTGGGTTTCACCTGTTAGCTCCTCATCAGGGTTTCAGGTTTTTGGGTTTGGTTTTTGTTATGACAGCAGATGTCTCGGTAAAACTGTACAAGCTTTAGTTTTATAACAACTTCGCCAAAGGATTTCACAAGTACCTCAAATCCTGTTTACATGTAAACGAGAAGAAGAAGGAGGCGTCAGGCTGCAAACGTCGCTGCACAGGCCTTGCATTTCTGGAAGGAAGGAGTAACAGCGCTAATTTGTCTTTAAATTTACAGCAAGATAAGTCATGATAAGAGGCTTTTCTGCAGAAAAAGAGGTACTTAGACATCTTTGCTTTACATGGTATGTGCCAGACGTCCTCTGAACAGCTGCTTACAGCTGTTACTTTCCTCCAGCAGCGTTTAGGTGGGTTATGGATGGGGGGGGGGGGATTGCTGGAGCCTGTCCCTGCAGCAGGAAAACACCCTGGAGAGGTGTGCCATAAAAATCACAGTGGGCCTTGAATTAGATCGTCGCCTCTGTGCAGGGAGCCGGATCAGCACCGGCGCCTCCAGAAATAGGAAATTAAATCTGGCCGTCGTAAACCTGGGCAGACGACAGAAACGTCAAGCTGGCTCTCAGCTTTTAGCTGTACGACACCGATTTCATCAGCGATCCACTGGCACCGTTCACCAGGTTGCAGCAGTCGCAGGCTTTCAGGCTTTTGGAAGCGAGTACTGCACACACCACATTCTCGCGGTCATATGAGGAGCATATCCTACTAAAGCACATACCATTCTTTATTAGAACCTTCCAAAACTTTGTTGTGCTGATTACTAACCAGAGCGCACATGATTAGTAATCTGCCTGTGTGCAGCACCAAAATGCTCATTTAAAATTCACCACCTCCCCGTGTTTGGATGTTTCTCCGCCTCGTGCTCTTGCGTTCCTCTGCTTTTATTTGTCTATGCTCTCATTTTTTCCTGACAGGCATGATTTAACTCATTCCTCCTTTGCTCCGCGGTGCCAGCCCTCCCTCGTCCGCTCTATGATTCGTCTTGCTGCATTGCGAACCCAGCAGCTGGTTCGGAATCCCCACAGAGCTCCATCAGCTGGACTCTGGAACCCTGCGTCAACTAAAACCTGCCTTTCAGGCCGTTGTAGCTGCCTACCGTCCTACAAGCTTGAGTGTTACTAATCTGAGTTCAGAAATCATCTGCATCTAAAGTCTTACGAAGGCGTTTTATTTGGGCCACTCTAAACCGTCGGCGTGCTACTCTCATGACAGCGCGTCTGTATTTTAGCTGTGTGAGAAGAAAACGGGCCTGTGCCTCACAACTGTGCTGCGCCGTGAATGAGGCGCGTAAACATGAATAGAATTATAAATGACTTCTTTGAAAAGGGGGAAAAGGGGCCAGGCCGCTAGCAAATTGCACATAAACAAATAGCCAAGGGCCATTGGTCGGGCTGCTGCCAAGTGACAGAGCAAGAAGGGTGGAGAGGGGAAAGGAATGGTGCTGGGGGGGTCGGCCTTTCCACACAATTAGCTTCCATTTGCCCCCCTCAGTTTAAATGATGCTTCCTTCTTCCCCCCACCCTGTTTTTTTCATCACCTGTCAGCGAGATAACACTTAACATTGACACGTTACAACACACACTGCTGGCTGCAAATGGAAATAGGCAGGAGAGGCTGACAAGTTCCCGAAAAAGACTGTTTTACCTTTAAATCAAATGGAAAATAGCTGCGGGCAGGAAGGGCACAAAAGTAGACCAATGTGCTGATTAAACTGTAGATTTGGAAATAAAAGGGCTGATTGCTTAAGCTTACCAGTGCACATTTTTCTATAACTATTACACCAAAACATACAATAAATGCTATAAAATTTAGACATATATTCAGAACAACATTTAGAAAGAAGAACTTGTACAAATCTTTGCTAAGTAGAATTATTGAAAGGTCTTTGCCTTTGTTCATGTCCATTCAAGTCGCTTTAGAATGATTTCCAGTTTGTCCTTTTAACTAAGAAATGAGGAGTTTGGAGACGCAAAGAAGATGCAGAAACATAAAGTAACTTTATAATGCTGGTCAGAACCACAGCTGATCGGCCATCAAAGTTTTGCATTTAATCCCGCTCTCCCTGCTCCACTCTCCACCCCATCTGCGCGGCCACAACTTGTCTTTTATTCACCAGGCTTGTAAAACCTGCTGCATCACCAAAGTGGGTCTGTTTCCCTCCGAGCGGCAGTTGTCACCTCTCCCACCCACGCGGAGGCAGGCAGGACTCGGGATGCAAATATAGCCTGAGTGGGTGGCGAAGGGTGCGCGGCGCTCAGCCGTGTGAGGGCCGCGGATAGGCCCCGCCCACCGAAGCTAGTTGCCGGGCAACCGGCTCGAAAGGAGGCGGGTTTTGAGGCCGAGGGGGCGTGGCCATGAATTCAACAACTGTTGCCTGGTCCGCGCTCGCAGTACGTGAACGCGTCTCAGCCAGGGAGCCGGCGAGCGTGAGAGGGCCTTCGAAGTCGGTGCTTGCGTGTGTGCGTTCGTGTGTGTGTGTTTGTAACACCAAGAAGTGGAGAGAGTGTGTGTAAAGATGGAGGTATATCCGGTTTTATCATGAGCACCGCTGCTCTGCGCCGCCTGCGTTCGGATTCCAACAGCCGCTCTCCCTCCGGACCCTCCTGGGCTTCCTCATCCTCACGCCGTTGAAAGGAGCACCTGTGTGTGTGCGTGTGTGTGTGTGTGGGGCGGACGCAGCAGACCCCGTGGATGTCTTCCGTGGATGCCGGTTCGGCTGGTGACCGCGGGCTCCCCGCGCCCATGAGCAGGGTAAGCGAGCAGTCTGCACCCACCCAGCCGGAAAAGGGGGTTGATGAGAGAGCCCTTGACAGAATGGGAGCAAAACAGAAAAAAAGTCCAGCAGAGACACATGAGGCTTTAGTGACGAGGGGAGGTGGGTGGAGGGGCAGGTCAGTGGCGGGGCAGAGCCTTTTGTCCCCCCCGGTTGTGTGTGGACGCGCTGCAGGGATTGAGGCAGCCTTCCCGGTCCAGCCTTCCCGGTCCAGCCTTCCCGGTCCAGCCTCCACAGAGGCTGCTGTCTGGGCCGTCGAGTCCCCGCTCCTCCTCTGCCTCCGAGGCGCTTCAGCATCCCTGCGATGATGGTGGGATGGATGTGAAATCAGGGTAGCGGGAAGAGGAGGTGATGGAGAGTAGGAAGAGGAGGTGATGGAGAGTAGGAAGAGGAGGTGATGAAGAGTGTGCAGCATTACAGGACAAGATCAGTTTGTCCAGGAAAGGGTGCTTCTAGAAAGTTAACCCTTTAGGTCTGTTAGTATTTCTGCATGTGATCCTAAACACAAGTGTTTGGCATGAAATAGATAAAAAAGACCAAATTGAACAGAAATTGTGTTTTACTTATCTGTTATTTATCATGTGCAGTTTATAGAGTCTTCTCTCAACCCGAGTGTGCATGTTTTTGGACATGAGGGGATCCTGCAGAAAGGCTGGAACCTGCAACTGTGTGTTCTGAGCCGTCTTTTCCTAAAGTACAAACACACAAGAATTCCCAGAGTTGCTGCACCTTTTCTGACAGCAGATCCGGGGTCGGTGCTCTGGAAACGAGGACAGTGACGCGTCGGCTCACTTGGAATACTCCAGCTCTGCCACTGGACGTTGCATAAGGAGATTTTCTCTGAGGTCCAAGAGGAAGTCTCCTATTTATTGTGCCTGGCTCTAAACATTCCCAGAAGACTTTCATTTCCGCCCAGACGGAGTTTAATGGTGCGTTCACGTGCCCGCCTTGTGTTTTGACAATAATATTTTGGTGTTGGTGCTTTAACCAAGATTGAGCCGAGTGTGTCTGACAGGGAACGTTGTGCACACCGGGACGGGAATAACTCGATTAGCCTGCAGCGCTAAGCTGCTGCTGGATGAATGGAAGCTAATCTGCAGCCCTTCAAACAGACAGTGATTCTTTCTTGTAGTTTCCTGTCACCATGAAAAGAAAGAAGAGACCAAAAACACAAAAAAATCCTCGTCTGGGATGCCTGGGCGGCCCTTGCGGTGTTTTCCGAGTTTGCAGTGTGAGAGGAGAGAGTGTCCTCTCCTCTCCTCCTCCCTGTTACTTTCATCTGTGAGGGGCGTTTGTTCAAAACACAACGTGTCACCATAAGCATGCATGCATGCACGACAGCCTTAACGATCACCATCCGCGAAATGCCAGGGGCCGCTTTAAAGCGTGCACATCAATCCTCTTTTGTTCTTTTGCCAGGTTTTTCTCTCTCTGAAGGACTGCCTTCATGCGCAAGGAGAGTGAAAGTGTTTCTCCAACACTGTAGCGTGATTGTGCGTTTGGTTTTGCCTCCTCGCGCTCCGGCTGCAGCCGATTCACCTTCTAAAACCCTCCTGGGTGAAGCCTCCTGGATCCGAAGCACCAACACGTCCCTCTAGCTCTCGAACTCCGTGGAAGATATTAAAATACTCATGATGAAGGGATGTATTTCAAGTTCTTCTTGTTTTAACGGATTTCCCCCAAACCATTTTCCCCCACCCCTTTTTTTTTAATCTCTATATTTTTTTTTTTGTAAAATGTTTTTTTTTTTTTTTTTTGGAATATTTTTTTTTTTTTTAATTTTTATTATTTTTTTTTTTTTTTTTTTTTTCTTTTTTTATTTTTGTGGTGATATTTTTTTTTTTAAAAATTTATTTTTTTTTTTTTTTTTTTTTAAAAAAAAAAAAAAAAAAAAAAAAAAATCCCTTCCTTCCCCCCCCCCCTCCCCCGTTTCTAGGTTACCCAAAAAATATACTTTTTTTTAATAAAAAACAAAAAAAAAGCCCCCCCCCCGCGTATAAATAATTTCCAATAATTAACCCCCTCCCCTCAATCCTGTAAATAAAATAAACCCATTCCCCCCCCCCCGGTCGTCCCCCAAAAAAAAAAAGGGGGCCCGGGGGCCAACCCCGGGGGTAGTAACCCCCCATCAATAAAACCTCAACTCCTCCCTTATTTGTGTTAAAAAAAAGTGGTGGGGGTGGGGGGTTTTTTTTTCCCCCTCGGGGTTCGGGGGGAGGGGAATTAACTTTTAAAAACCTTTTTGGTTTAAATTTTTTTTTTTTAAAGGAAAAAAAAATTCCTTTTTTTTTTGAAAACCGGGGAAAAAATTAAAAAAATTCTGGGGGGGGGGGGTTTTTTAAATTTTTTTTTTTGAAAAGTACCCCCCCCCCCCCCCCCCCCCCACACACACACACACACACACTCAGTCACTCACCCGCACACAGAAAGATCCATTTTGTGTGGAACCAGTTGTTAGTAGCTCACATTCACCAGTAGTTAGTTTTGGATTTTCCACCTGATGAAAATTGCGGTGAAATAGTTTTGTGAAAACCTCAGATTTTCTTTTGTTTTATTCTATTTTTTTGCTCCTTGGTCGGCGCAGACTTGGCCGGGCTGAGAATGCCTCCACACATTCTCCTGTGTGGAGCTCCAGTCACTCCCCACATTGTCCTCTGTCCTCGGCAGCATTCCTGGTAATCCTAGTAGCTACCTGTTGGCCCCGAGACTGAAAGGAGAAAAATGTGTGTTTATGTGTCTGCGCAATTGTGTGTGTGTGTGTGTGAGAGGAAAGAAAGTTAGTTATGTTGTTCTAGCAACTCCCTTATGTCCATTTATGAATTAACAGACACAACAGGAGCTTTAGTTGACACACTCAGGTGTTTGCAGTGCTGGGAGTGTGTGTGTGTGTGTGTGTGTGTGTGTGTGTGTGTGTGTGTGTGTGTGTGTGTGTGTGTCCGCCTTGCTTGTTCCTCGTTGGCTTAAGAAAATGTTTGCAAAGTCTGACTCATTATTTCCCCTTTGAGTTCCATGTGTGAGATTTGTGCGCTCTGGGGACAGATCGTGCTTATCACGGAAACTGAGTAACGCAGTCTCAGACATGACAGATGCCCTACTTTGTGTGTGTGTGTGTGTGTGTGTGTGTGTGTGTGTGTGTGTCAGTGCCTCCTCAGTATAGAGACTAATCATAACCAGCTATGTTTAGCCTCCACACAGCAGCCAATTATACCATTTTAAGCTGTATTTACCAATCTTCTAGTGATCAAATAACAGATTCGATCATGGAGAAGCAGCCTGGCTCTTCTGCCGTCTTTCTCTGGCATTTAGAGTTTTGTGGGCATTCAAGAACATTCAGGGCTTAGAGGGATGGTCATAAAGAGAGGATGAGGAGAGAGATGGCTCTTCTTTCTACAGCCTCGTCCACTCCTCTGCTTTTCCCCTCGTTTCCTCTCATTTTCACGCCATCGCCCCCACTCTTCTGTGCATCCTCCAGCCCCACTTGGTGCTGATTTAAAACCAAACTGATCCCAGCCTCCGCCTTCTTCCCGTCTGCTCGGGCTTGTTTTGACAGGAGCAGGTTTTCTGACTGTAAATGTGATGTCAAACCTGTCACCTCAAAGACAGACCACAAACGCGCTTACATCCTCCTTAATGACTTGAATTCCAAGCCGTTTAGGACACCTTTTATGAATGACTGAAATGACCCCGAATCAGCCTGCGGGGTTCTTGGACTTGACCTTTAGATTGGATTTTAGAACCAAGGCAGGCGGAGCAGATGTTCCTGCTCCACTTCATGAACATTCAAAGCAAATGTAACACTCCTCTGAAATAAATCAGCCGTTCAGTCACGAATTACTTTATGTCACTGCCTTTGCGCGCGTGTGTGTGTGTTTGTGTTTGTGTGCATGGATTCTGTTGTTGAGTATTAGCTTTCAGAAACCAGTGACCTTTTTGTTCAAATAGCTAAGTTGTTTATTAAATGGGTTTTGAGCTTTACCGGGTGTTTTCCCAACGGCTTGAGAACAGGAACATTGATAAACACTATCATTGTTGAAAACTTACTTTGCGGAAACTGTCATCTGTGGTTTGGACTTGCTGACACACCTGATTCCGTCATTTTCTAATATTTGGCCTATAATTGACTCTGTAGTGAAATGGGAGGTTGTGTCTTTGTGAACTGTCACGGCGACTCTTCATAGAAAACAACAGCTGTAAAACCAGATTTTAGATGTAACAATTTCAGTAATTGAGGATTCAAAGTTTTTCCTGTCTGTGGGAGGTAATAAAATCCTAAAATAAGGCTGTGTCGTGGTTGTAACTGCTCACATTTTCAGTTTCAGGAGTGTGTCAACATGCTGCTCTTGCAGCGATCATTCATATTGCATGAACCTCCGTCTGGGCCCGGCTGCTCCTCCCTGATGTGTTTCTACACTTACTTCAAGCAGCTTTTTGATGCCTCTGCTGGGTTTTTGGTCGCTTTCTTGTATTCTGTTATCACTTTGCCTGAATAGGCCAAAAATTAGGGACTTTTATCTTTATTCTAAGAGGTTTCCGCAGCTAAAATGGTTAGCTGGATTGCCAGGTGCAGTCCCTGCTCCTATTCCTGAACTTTTCTGTCTACACGCCATGTTTTCCGGCTTGACATGTCGGGAATCGCATGGGATGAATCAGTTTTCCGCGTGGGATTTTGTGACGAGGGTTGGTGCTCGGGTTGGGTCAGGTGTGTGTTCACTAGCACACGGGACTCATGGTGGCCTCCTACGAGAGAGAAAATAACCCTGAAGCAGCACAAACGTGCGGCGCTTTGCCGGAGATGTGACCCACTTCTAGGTGGGTCAGACCCAGACTGGAACCAAGTCCTTCCTATTCTCTCTATACTTCCCCACCATTTTGGGTCACGTGACAATAGCACAGGACCTATGACCTTCTGCCCTTTCACCCATCTAAGCCCTTTCCCACTGTGAAGGAATTCGTTCGTAATCCACCTTAGTTTAGGATCTACAAGTTATTGTCTCTTCCATTATTATTTTTTTTAATTATTGTCCAATAAAGCTAGATTGGTTTTTTATTTTAAACCTATGTTCGGCTTACGTCTTGTTCAGGGTGCTGAGGCGGAGCTGGTTTACCCGGCCACCATGTGCACGCGCTCCGATCCCGACCCCGTCCCTGAGTCTCAGCTGTTCTCGGCAGAGGTGGAGGATTCCGAACGGGAGGCGTCGGACGAGGGCAGGGAACGGGAATCGGACAGAGACAGCGCAGTGGGAAGCACCCAAGGCTCAGACACCTTGGACAGCCTCAGACCGGGAGACAAGGACGACGCACTCGGGGATCTATTTTTTCCGGTGGAGAAGTAAGTCACCTTCCACCTTTTCCTTCTTCCTAGTCTGATTCATCGCCTTGTGCGGACTTGTCTTTCAACTCCAGGCTCCTCCATCTTTCCCCCCGTAGGTGTCCTCAGACCAGCATCTCCGTGACCTCTGACCTATCCACACGTTCTTCAGCTTCTCTGAACGAGGAGCAGTTTGAGGACTACGGAGAAGGCGAGGAACCGGACTACCTTCCCAGCAGCCCCAGTCCCGACGACGAGACGCGGACCCACGGATATTCAGACCTCGGCTCCTCGGTTCCCTCAAGGTGTGTTAGCGGCGAACCAACCGGCCGTCAGGGCTGGATGTTGAGGGTAGGCGTGAACTTTATTTTGCGTTGTGGTAGGATGAGTTTCTTTTTAGAAGCAGGGATGAAGTTGCTGCTTTGTTTTTTTTCCAAGTTGTGTTTCTTGGATTGGATTTCCACCAGGAATCTGCGATTGATCCTTTTTCTTTCTTTCAACGACTATTTTCACATACTCGATGTTTCTGTCTTTTCCTGAGGGCAGATTACGATGAAGACCTTAGACTACCTTTACAAGAACTTGAGCTGCACTCTGAAAACTCCATTAACATTTTCAGACTCAGAGATAAAGTGAATCTTTCCGTTAAGGCAGCTGCAATTAATATTCATCCAAAGTCTGTACTTAATGTGATCAGGACTCCTGCTAGTGCTTCGGGCCCTCCTCGTGCATACCAAGCAGATAAAACTCACTAAATTAAGAAATTCATCTCCGATCGTTCGGCATGAAAGGAGGTTTTCCTCTTTGATCTGGGGCTCATCGCATTGCAAACAGGTAAATCCATAAAAGCTGCAGGTGGTGACAGACTTTCTGCCTGGTCAACAGTGCTGGTCAGACCCCTCGGAAGGCGCGTCAGCATAACCCGGAGGACCTCATGGATGTTTACTGCTCTCAGTGCAGCAAAAAGGTCAACCTGCTGAACGACCTGGAGGCCCGACTGAAGAATCTGAAGGCCAACAGGTAGGACGCGTTTCTGCTCGCAGCAGCTCTTCTGAAGTAGCTGTGCCTTATCCAGTTTGGTTATCCAGTTTCCACTCCGTCCAGACTGGTAATGAACATATTAGCTCATCTAACAGATGGTGCTGAGGTGTGTGAGGTCCACCTTGTGCTGCTTCACACACACACACACACAAAGCCTCCTTGCCGATTATGCAACGGTTAGTCCTGCGCTTACCTCATCAGTCATTATATCAGGAGATCTATTTTTAGAAGCCTAATCTGTGTGATCATTAGTGACGGCACACAGGTGCACGTATGGGCAGACAACAGCGCGTCTGAACAAAAATGAGCGACGCTAAGCCGCGAACGGAAAGTCAGAACTCCCGTCGGAGCTGCGCTTGGCAGAAAGTACAGATAAACAGGAAGAAAAAACAACAATGAAGGGTCAAAATACGAACAACAGCTGCGTGGTATCGATTGGAGCCATGATCCAAGCAGCGTTCCGAGAGTGAACACAGGCCGGGGGATGTTTTTGGATTTAGAAAAGCTCGGAAACACTTTGAACTAGATTGCAGAAGTTAAAGCGTTGGGACACGATCGGATCGGGTGGGGTTAAATTTGATGCAATTGTTTGTAATTTTCTTCTCTTTTGCCTTTTGTAGCCCAAACAGGAAAATCTCCAGCACTGCTTTTGGAAGGTGGGTCAGAACACTCCCCCGTGCAGGTGCACCTGTTCTCAGCCATACAGGGAGGGCGGCCCGTAGAAAAAACACACACACAAAGCAAATATGATTTCTGCGTCTTTAAAGCGCTGCCTCAATTATCTCCGTGTGTCTAAAAGGAATGAACCCCATCAGGGAGCACTGCTGAGCCTGATTGGCAGGACCGGCTGCTTTGATTTTAAGCATGAACAGGCTGAACTTGCGTTGCCCTCGTGACCTGTGAGCCTCCACAAGAGCAAACAGAGGCTGACTTATGCTGACGGAGGAAAAACGGCCTGTCCCGCTTGATCTATGTATTCAATAAAAGGCTTAGCTCCGTCTCCCAGGGTTCCTCTGCTGTCCTCCCTGTCTGTGGCCTCCGGTTTTTAACTTTCCTACAACTCAAACAATTATAAACGACTAGGTATAGTTTTAATGTTTAAAACGCTGTCCTATTGTTTTTATTTCACTTAAGCACATCACAGAGCCAGCCACTCGTCCTCATTTGGATTTTTGTGCAATTTTGTTCCTTCATGGCGTGTGTGTGTGTGTGTGTGTGTGTGTGTGTGTGTGCTGTGCTGCTTTGCAGCACGGCAGCTGCTGCACAACAGCAACCTGAGCAGCAGTAATGGCAGCACCGAAGACCTTTTCAGAGACAGCATCGACTCTTGTGACATCGACATCAGCGAGAAGGTCCGGCTGTCTTTTGAAAGTGCTCGTGATGGGATTTATAGCTCCTCCTTGTTGAATAAATATTAGACTCCAGACCTGGACGTTTATCCTGATCTGTTCTTATCAGGTCACGTCTTTGGAGAAGAAAGTAGCAGAACTGGAGAACGAGATCCTGCTGAATGGGGACCTCAAGTCCAAGCTTAAGCAGGAGAACACACAGCTGGTGCACAGGTGCAGACCGTCTGTTGCCATTTCAGTCCAAATACATCGATCTGAACGCGACTTCTGTTCGTCGCCTCAGAGTTCACGAGCTGGAGGAGCAGCTGAAGGACCAGGAGACGCGAGGAGAACAAAATCTGCTGGAGGAGTTGAGACGACATCGAGAGGTCTTCAGTAAGATGGAGAGAGACAAGAACACACAGATTGAGCTGTTGACCAACCGGTGAGAGACATAGTCGGAGCAGGTGAAGCTTTTTGACAGATACCGAGGTCTGCTAGCATGCTAAACAGAGATGTTTGGTTGCCCTGCATCAGCACACTCCGCAGGAACTTAGCATTTTTATCTCTCTAGGGTGAAGCAGCTGGAGGAGGAGAACGGCGACATTGCTCACAGCATGTGCCGGCTTAAATCCCAGACAGAGAAACTGGATGAGGTTTGTACTCTTCCTTCACACTTCATCTGGCTTTTCACTCTCTTTTTGTCTTTTTTATTTTATTATTATTAACTTTAGATGCAAATACAGTCCTACGTGATCTTCTAAAAACATTAAAACCATTTATTTTATGCAGAAATTTGCACTCTAAACAGTGTGTTTAGATCTGATCAGTGGTTAATTGCTATGTTGCTGACTTGTTTTCCCAATGAACAATCTTCTCTGCGTTTGTGGGAAACCAGGAAAAACAAAGGATGACAGACAAGCTGGAAGACACAAGCCTGCGTCTGAAGGACGAGATGGACCTCTACAAGAAAATGATGGACAAACTGAGACAGAACAGACAGCAGTTTCAGAAGGAAAAGGAGGAAATGCAGGAGGTGGGAGGGACTATTCCTTTTTTTTTTTTGCCTTTTGTTTGCCATCAGTTAGGAACACTGTTTGTTCAAGTCCTCAGTTTGTTTTTATTCTGCATTTCCTCCCTGTGCCTTGCTCTTGACTTGCTCTCTGTATCCAGCTGATAGAAGATCTGCGCCGAGAGCTGGAGCATCTGCACCTGTTCAAGCTGGATACGGAACGGCCCGGACGCGGTCGGAGCTCTTCCTCCAGTTTCTCCGACTTCAGCAGCAGGACCAGGGAGGTGGAGCTGGAGCATGAAGTCAAGAGGCTCAAGCAGGTAGAGAAATCTTCACTTTCGGATCACATGTGAACAGCTTTACCTTCACACAAAGGTCAAATGAGGGTTGCTGAAGGGGAAAATGCTCAAATTAGCCTGAATCGCACCCTGAAAACATTATAGCAGTTGGGATTTCCAAAGAGAGAAGGGTGTCTTTAGAACTGGGTGGGGTTCAACTCAGCCCAGCTTAGTTAACATTATTAACAGCGGCTCCAGAGGAATGTTTACCTACCGGCGTTCTTCGGATCTGGGCTGAAATGCTGTTACTGGTTGCTAGTTGCTCTTGTAGTCCTGCAGGACTCACCTGTTACACAGTAACTCTGGAACATAATGGCCCTGAGGATGTACGACTTCAAAGCAAACTCTCGGCACATTAACTCCCTCTCTTTGCTGTTTGACTCGCATTTACCTGTACGTCTCAGTGAGCATGTGTGTGTGTGTCCTTGCTGGGACACCAGCTCTGTCACACTGATGGTAAAACGACATTTGTAACCTTTGACATCCACCTTAACCTCTAACCACAAGGTGCGCATGAACTCATCCCGCAGCCCAACACGTAAACCTTTGCTTTGGGCTGCAGGTGTTGCCTAAATAAGTTGTGTTTGGAGCTGAATGGGTTGCAAAGGGCTGTGTTTTTGTTGTGTGAGGCTTGAAAAAGGCCGTTCTCTGCTTTCTCCTCAACCACCATCTCTCCCGACACCAGACCAGGTAACTCATCATCCTCCCACGTCTCATTATATCTCCCACCTTTGTTGTGTTTATTTCAGGAGAATCAGAAGCTGAGGGAACAGAACGATGAGCTCAACGGCCAGATCCTCAGCCTCAGTCTGTTTGAGGCCAAAAATCTGTTTGCGACGCAGACCAAGGCTCAGTCGCTAGCAACTGAGATAGAGAACGCCTCCAAAGACCAGGTAAGATCACCTGTAGCAGCGTTAGCATAAAATAAATACATTCCTCTCCTGACACGATGTTATTAGGTTAATTAAATTAATTATAATTGCAGTTGATGGAAGCCCTGAGGGAGCAGGAAGAAATCAACCTGCGTCTACGACAGTACATGGACAAAATCATTCTGTCCATCCTGGACCACAATCCCTCCATACTGGAGATCAAGAAGTAGCAGCAGCTCAACTGGAATGAGGACTGTTCCCCGTCTCAGGAGGACTAGAATCATTCCAGTTGTTCCGTCGGAACCAGGCCAGGATTGAACTGGGAGGATCGCATGCACACGTGTCGCCCCCTGCAGTGCGAAGAGAGAAGAACGCCTCTTGTGGAAAGGGAAGAACGGATTATTTTACTATTTTTTTGCACTGAAACAAAGGGAGTTTCCTCCGTCGCTGATCACTGATTACTGGGACTTTTCAAAGCTCGTTGCATAATTATACTGCATTTGAGAAGCAACTTTTGATGTTGCACACTGGACATCTGCCTTTGCAGGAAAAGTGGACATGGCGTCAGTGCTACTGTTATTCTACTGTGTTACAGTGTTAATTCATTTGAAATCTTACGATAGAGAGAGGAGAGACGTGCCGTAAACCTGACCTTTGTTAGCACGACGGCGGCGCGCTCGACGGCTGCCTGGTGTTTTTTCTACAACAGCAGTCGGTGTCGATCTGGGCAAGCGAGACGAGAGTCGGAGTCAGGTGGTGGATTGCAAAGCGAAGGAAAGGAGGATAAAAGGAGGGTTTTTGTAAAGTCGCTGGTGGGTGGTGGAAGGTGAAGATTGTCTTTTTAGCTGGTCTTGGAAAAGATCTTCCAACATACTTGTGGCCAAATCTGTGACATCAGCCAGGGGTCACAGGTCACGGAAAAGTGGCCCGTGGCACCTTTGTTCAGGTGGGAAGCGTCGCTTCTTTGAGCAGACCTCGCAACCCGGAAGTGTCTGTAACTGCCACGGCGGCCGGACCAACAGCTGTGAGCAACAGACCCAATAATCTTGCACAGAAGCGTAAGGATGTGAATGTAAACGATAGGTGGTGGATTTTTCAAGAAATCTCGAATCTCAGCACAGCAGAGTCACTTTCTGGATCTCATCTGAGCAGCAAACTGTAAATATGAATGTGAACCTAATATTTATAAGTCTGTACGGCCAAAAAGGCTTTTTAAATTAAAAAAAGCTTTAATTGGTTATGATATGCTGTAATTGACACGTACAGTATTCAGCACTGTCACTGTCATGAGGCTGTTGCTAGGAGACGAAAAAGAACTACAATCTACTGTATTTATTCTAAACTTGTGTTTTGGTCGCACATGCACACACAGGTTTTGTTTCTTCTTGCATGGTTCACCTTCTCTGTCTGTGCCTTTTTCGGAGCGTTTTACAAACCAATGTTGCTACAGCCTGCGTCCGTGCCGGACATATTTTCTTGACCTGTAAATGTTGTAAGAATAGAGTGACAATTTGTATTCATGAAATCAATTTTATACTCTTTTAGCGGCAAAGATAACTCACAATAAATGTGCTTTCACGAAAGCAATAGCACAAGACTCTGTTTGGTAGGCAGAATATGTTCCAGCTGTATTTTTTGGCCCGGCTGTGGGAAGCTGATTTGCATTTTGTAAAATAGTTTTTGGTCTGTTTTGAACTGGAATTTCACATCTGCTGCAAACTGTCTTCCTAACCTGAGACTCAGTGGTGAGCATTTAGCAATATTACAGTACTTGTGTCCTGGTTCGCTTTACAGATCTGCTCACTCTGTAGCTGCTTGTGCCATTCTGCTTTCAAACAATTAAACTGCACATGAAGCAAGGCAACTTTTGTGCGTTTCATCATTCTTATTATAATTATTATTGTGTGTGCGCTGTTGCTTGAGGTTATTCACACTGGATGAGCCTAGTGGGTGCTTCACTGCAGGTGGGTTTATGGATACACTAAGAACCGTTGGAAAAGGTGGCAGTATACATCAAAATTTAGTCCTGAAATTGCTGCCACAAAACCTTAAAAAAAAACAACAAAGTAAAAGAAGAACAAACCCTAACAGAAAAAGTCTATTTGCTGCTCTAAACACTTTTTGGTCTCGCCATTATAATAACTAACTAGTATGCAAATTAGACGATGACGTAACGTTGTGGCTTTTGGGACAGCCAATAGCGACCTCTCTTATTGAGGAGCGGTAACCGCGGGTGACGCCCCCTGTCGGCGCAGGGTCGCTGTCGGCAGGGACGCGTCAGATTGCGGTACAGGTGAGTCTCAAATGAATGAAAATTCATTAATAATCATGCCTTGAAATGTATTTTCAGTAAACTTATCTCGGAAGCTTAGCAATTGCTTTTCTATGGAAAATAGTCATCAATCTAAAAGTAATAAACGGTCAAAACATATCAAAAGGTTGCTGACAAGACCGTGCCGTTAGCTTGGGCGGTTTTCTAGCGTGCTAGCAGGGTAAAGCCATCGGATGTGACATTAGATGTTTTGGTTTTTGTTTTGTTGTTTCGTTGTTTCTTGGGACACAGCAATCCACCTGGAAGACCCAATTAACGCTCTTTTATTATCGTACAATTCTTGGCCTTCAACTCATCCACATTTCCTGTGTCAATTACCGGACGAGTGGACTTTTTAACAGTCATTTAAGGCAACTGCTGCCATGTTTATCTATTTTAAGCGACTTTGGGCTTTTTTTTTCTTAAAAGTCGTTGTTGTTTGGGCCTTGTTTGTAAAGTGTGGTTGCCATGCTCCGAAATCTGTTTTTCCTCTTTTTAAACACGTGGATGTACCGGAAATGACTGAATTAATAAACATAAAAATTGTAATTTTCTCTTTTTTTTTTCTTTTTTAGTTTTTAAAGAGAAAATTCAAACCAACTCTGCTCTTATAGGAATTAGTGTGTAATTTCTTTAAACGTAGAAGAAGAACGAGACATAGCCGCTTCTCAGCTGCGCACAGCTCCCCCAGTGTCCACTGGCGGTACTGCAGATAAAATCCTGCAAAAAATGTTTTTCCCACAAAAACTTTAGAAAAGAGACTTCTACAACCTTTTTTTAAACCTTTCTAAAACAGTTAACAGGATATATCCATACGAGACATATCACGCTGAGGCACAGTGTTGCTATAGCAGCTTGTCTGGCTGTGCTGTTGGTGTCTGTGCACGCAGCTTGCAGAAGCGCACTGACCAAGTCTCTGGTTAAGCGCAAAAATGTAGTGAGACTTAAACAATATAAATCAGTAAGATGTCAATGACTGAAACAGTAAATAAATGTTAGTGAATTTTTTTTTGGGCAATTTCTCATCGTACTGCGTTTTTCTCCTTTGCAGATGAAATCATGTCAGATGGCAGCGTCAGTACTGTCATTAATCCATTTTTTCGAAGAAAGAAAAGGTTCAAACCAAAGACCAGGTACACCTGCTTGGGAGAAGATACCTCCTGATTACACCTGTATGATGGATTGAGCCTCAACGTGAAATGGGTGACGTTGAGCTGCACCGTGTCTGTTTTAGTTCTCCTGGGAATCCACCAGAGCTGGGAGGTTGGAATGGCGAGACCCTGTGTGCAGCAGCCAGACGTACCTCAGCCACCCTGAGGATATTCAGCCGACAGAAAAGCTCCGTCTTGGCTGCGTCTCGTTCGTCAGCAGATAATGGTGTTGGTACTGCAGTCAATGCCTGTGCCAGGAGAAGGAATAAGGTCAGACAGAAGAACAGGTAGGCCTGCTGGGGTTACACCTGACACCTCAGATAGGGTGTTCTCAAATGGTGTTTGATTGTTCTATTTCACAGTGATAAATGAGAGTTACGCATGTAAACTTTCAGCCTATTTCCTCCTGTTGTCTGTGCAAAGATGCCTGAAAGTGACATTTTAGTGAATGAGTCCGTCTGTTGTAGTCCTCCTGGGGTTCCACCACAAGTGGAAGATTGCGAACGTGAGATCTTGGATTCTTCTTGTGGATAATTTATTTTTTTACTTGGTATTACCTTGTTAACTATAAAAAGCAAAAAGCATACCAGTCAATAGTGTGTTGTAGTAAAAGTTTACAACTGTGGGCGTGGCTGTAAATCAAAGCTGCGCGTCTCCTCCAGGTGGGAACGATGGAATGGCTGTGGACTCCAGAGACCGGAGGCCTAATGGGCTGCTGACAGGCGTTTACCTCCCAGCCATCCACCACGCCCAGCCTGTCCGGTGGCGTCGCAACAACACCCTCCCAGTACCGGACCAGTTTGCAGATGCTGACGAGTAATCCAGACATCTTCCTGAACATCAGTGGAAAATCTGCCTGAAAGTTGAATGTTGGAGAACTTGAGATGAGTCTGCTTGTTGTAGCTCTCCTGGGACGCCACCGCGAGCGGACGACCAGGGCCGCGGCGTGGCGGCCGCGGCAAAGCCTGGCCCGGTTCCTGTGGATGGTACGTTTCTAAATGAACATGTAATCTAGACCTCATGTTACCATGGAATGAGAATCTAAAGGTAGGTGTTACCACTGGTTCACACCAGGGTTCTGTCTAATTACAGACGGTTTCTCTGTTACCTCCGCAGTCGTCGGCTTTCTCTGACGTCCTTGTGAAAATAAAGCAGCTTTGCTTTCTTTAACGGGTTAAATATCAGCAATTAGTTAAAAACCACAGCTTTTGTCAGTGTCAGGATGACTGTAAATCAAAGCTCTCTGTCTCCTCCAGGTGTAGAAGGTGGAGTCAGTGAGGCCCTGCGGGATTTGACTCTTAACGGGCGGCTGACAGGCGGTTACACGCCCGCCGTTCACCACGCCCGGCCTGTCCAGTGGGTTCGTCAGCACCTTCCCGTAGAAGCAAACCAGTTCGCAGATGCTGCAGAGTAATCCAGACATCATCTTTTATCCACAGCGATTATTATATAATCAGTGTTTACTTTGGAAATGTTTGAAAGCAGCTAGAAACGGACCTGACTGCCAGTTTTTGCTTTCTTGGTTTGTTTTTCCATCAGGAAAATTCTGTTCTAAACATGTTTGTGGTTTCTGCCACAGTTAGTGCTCAAAGGGTCCCTGCTGCCATCCAGAGGTCCAGGCTACAGTCAGTTTGTTCTTTTATCTTGGCTTTTATTTCATTTTATTCAGGTTTTACATTTTTTTATCTTTGCTTGCTGCTTTGTTTGAGCTCTGATTTTAGCCAAGTGTCACACACTCATGGTACCATTTGTGTGACACTCATGGTGTCACACAAATGGTAGATCTAAATCATTTGTTGTTCTCACATTGCCATTATTTACCAGATTCCAAGAACGGACATATTCCTTCCTAAATGTGATTATTAGCGTCATCAGTTTTCTTGTGTTTAAAGTACGCAAAGAAATGGATTCTGTAGTGAAGAAAATTATCTGGCATCATCTGATTGTTTTTGTAATTCAGAGTTCAACGAAATCATTTTTGCATTAAATTCTGCGCGTTGATTCGCGTCCCCGTGTTTTTATTGTAGTAGCAGTGACACCTCTCCGCCACTAGGTGGGGGGCTTGGCGACATGTTGCGCAAACCTCCCGCGGTTCACCGGGTTCATGTCCAAGGATGTGGAATATGTGAGGCCCGTTTTTGCTCTGGTTTCAGGAGAATGTGTCTTCTGTAAATGCTACAATAATGCTCAGAACAATCTATGAAATGATCAAACAAATGTCATATCTGTGATTCATTACTAACTCTTTGCACACTGGCAGCTGTGTGTTTTTGTGTGTCACTTTATGAAGGTATGGATTTGAACGTATCTTTTCTCTAGCCCTTATTAGTGTTTTGTGTGTGTTGTTTATAATTATTAAAGTTAAAACAAAACCACACTAGTCCCAACAGACCAATTTTCTGCTATTGCTGCAAATCAAAAATGGGACCAAATCCTGGTACTTTTCACAGCAAATACGGAAAAAAACAAACTTGCATTGTGAAGCAGAAAACAAAATAAGTTTTTGTGAAAATGTTCAACTGTTTAATCAATATTAGAAGACCTCAGGTGGCCTGTGCTTGTATTTAATTGGGTATACTCTCACCTGCCACCCTTCCCTGTATCTCCGGCCGGGTCTGATTTTCCAACCTGTGTGTATCTCTTTGAAAAGCTGGTTTCCAGGAAACGAACCCAAACTGTGCGTCACTGTTAATTCCCTCTACCGGTGCTCGCTCCTTCTGAACTTGACCCCCAGTAACGTAAAGATGCAGTTCAGAGCAGGATCCACACATGCAACCTATACGTCTGAAGGGCTGTTTTCTAGGCTGGAGCAGACAGAAAGCAGACGGTCTTGCTGTTGTTACGTCCATGTTTCCTTTGTTGGTTTGAAGTTTTTAAAAAAAAAAGGTCTGTTTCCTCGGTTGGAGTTCTTTCCTGCATCTGTTACTGATTGTAGTCGGAGCAGCTTCAATCCTCCTGAATCCTGTTGTGATGCCCTGGCGCGGGGGTGGCATCGCCAGGGGAAAACCTCTCCTGCAAATACCCCCCAGGCCGCAGTTGAGCACCAAAGTGTCACCTGTGCATTTAATGCACTGAAAAAGAGACATTAATGTCAACTATATGTTGCAGGCTGAGTTTTTTTATTTATTTCTTATCACGCGTTCACATTTCTCCTTTGTGAATCAGCACCACTTGTTTTCCTGTTTCCAGTGTGACCAGTCAGTTGGCCCGGAGTCCGGACTGGAAACACCGAGGCTCCTTTGCCCAAAGGCTGTGGTGAGTTTAACCCTTTTCACCGACGCAGAACACAGGCCTGGGATCAGTTTGGAATCACACGTGCACTTCCTCACGTCCAGGAACTTTTGACCGTGGGTCTAATGATCCGATAGGTTTGACGGCCTTGTGTGTGACGCAGCGTGGAGCCGTCCAGACCGGCTCTCCACGGTGACTCACCTCCGCTCCACTCTTTCTTCTGCCTCCCCCAAACGTGTCTGGTCATTCTTTTTCTGGCAAAATGGCAAGATTTTGGAAGAAGCCTGTGGTGAAGTGACCGCAGCAGGCGCTTAGAAGTGCAGAAACATAAATAAATTGGCTGTTTTGGAGGCAGCACAAGACTCTGGAAAATTCAAACCATTATCTCCCGTCCAGTTTGTGAAAATTGGTAAAAGATGGAGACAAAAGGCTCCTTTCGGAAAACCCGCTCCACTCAGGAAAGACACAGTTATTTTCATTTTACTACAGCAGCATTAAACTTAACTGCTGCTGGGACTGTGAAATTTTCTCTGGGAACATTTTAATGACTTCATGGCAGTGAGGATGAAATGATATCGATTTGTGGGGGTTCTCTGAGACACTGTCTGTCACATTATCGGGACCCAGTGCAGAAACATGCAGAAACATGCAGAAACATGCAACCAGCAGCAGCAGCAGTAGTGACGCTCACGGTAGCTGATCCCAAATGTTCCCCAAACTTTATCCAACTGGATTAGCTTTGTTTCGACAGCCTGAGCCAGCGCACTGGTGTTTCACAAACTACTTTATTTAATGAAAAAAATAATATATATATAACAGCTTTAAACAAAAGGATAAGGACGCCTGTTGCCACATCTGGTGAGCAGAGTAAAAGAGCAGATTGGAATCGGAGGGCTGGGCTGGAACCATCAGCATCTGGGGAAACTGGAGCTCCGCACCAGCCAGAAGCTCCTTCCTGGTGAATCCATGTCCCTGGAACGCCACTGGTAGATTCAAAGGAGGTAGAGAACACGAAGCCCTGCACTGGCAGAAAGACCTCCTGACTTTCCAGTCAAATCCTCACGAGAGCGAGAAAAGGCAACCGATTAGTCTCGTTTATAGGACTTTAGTGGCCAGAAGTTTACATTTATGAAGCTTTTATCATTCCTCTGAGCATCTTAGCGTTTAGCCTTTTTCCAGGTACCTGATTTGACCTTGACCTCAATGTAAAGCTCCTTGCTGGCTTCCCTCTGGCCGGCTGCCTGTCGTCCCAGCGGCTGTCTCACATCTGAAGGTAGCTCGGTGAGGTCACCACTTGTCTCTGCTGTTTTACGACTGCCAATTAGAAACCTGGTGTGCACATCTCGTGCGTACCCCATCAGGATTTGTTCAGCACATGTGTTTCAAATGTTCAGCGCTCACATAAGCCTGATTGAAAACAATCATCTTCCCATCCAGCCGGAAAGACAAGCGTTTATTTGGAGCGTTTAGACGCCATGTGTTGGAGAACGAGGACGGCAGGGTGCCCAGGCACCAGGGTGGTGGCACAGTTGATCAGAAGCAGATGATTTCACAGAATCATCGTTTAATCAACCTCCAAATGACCTGTGTCTGCTAAAAGGCTGCCATGAGTCTTTGGCATGCCATAGGTCGCCTCAACTCCTCATTCTCCTGCAGTGCTGCTTCAAATGCAGCTGGATGATGCTGGAGTGCCTCTCTGGGCAGCTTATGACGCGTCTCTGCTGTTCAGAGGAAATCTGCAGTCGACCATCATTGCGTGCGTCCTTGACGGCCCGCTTGCAGTAGCGCAGCTGTCCCGGAGGGGGGCGCTGTTCATCAGCTGTGCGCCTGACCTTTGCCTGCCGGGCTGCCCACAGTTTGCGTCCTTCTGCCCGTCTGGAAGAGTCCGCCTCGGCCTCTGCTTACTCGAGGGTTTCATTGCCGTCTTCCACCCAGACGTCTTAGTTCATTCTGTCATCCAGCTCGTCCGGTTTCCCAGCTGAGCGATGCCGGGGTAGGGGCTGGATAACAAGGGCCCAACAGAGCCGCCGCTCACGTAAAAGAAAGGAGGCAGGAGAGGAGGGCAAGAGGGCCGGCCTATCATTGATGAAAGAGGCAGAATATGAGGCCCAGAAGGACTGAGAACATGGAGATAAAACTGCGTCGGGGAAAACCGTGGGAGCACAGGAAGGAAAATCTGATTAGACAAAATGGAAACATGATTTTGGTCTAAGAAGAGAGTTCACACACACACACACACAGTAGGCAGCAGGCTTGCACAGCATCACTGTGCTGGGACCTGCATCTGAAGTACAGATGAGCCAGATGTGAAGCGCCGATGTCAGAGTCACAGACTGCGACGCCTCGGAGAGCTTCAGGCTCCGACAGAATGTAGCCGGAATTCAGTCGGCTTCGCTCGGAGTCATTACCCGAGTTATGGCATCAGAAGAGAATGGAAACATTTGTCAATGAAATAAATGGTGAAATAAAGAGGTTTTTGGGCTGAAAGAAGCAGGAGCAACAGGGCAAATTAGCCAACTTGCTATTAGCTGAGCGCTCGGCTTGATGTAAACGGGAGGTCTGGGAAGGACGGCAGACGTCATTTTTGATCCGACAGAACAGAGAATCCTCATTCTCTACATTTCTGTAGGGTGATAAGAACAGTTGTAGCATAACGAGCTTGTGCCTCCTACGCCCGATTCCACAGTCCGCAAACACACAGGCACCCTCTGCACACCCTACATCACCAGAGAATTTGCCCTTTTAAAGATGAATTACATTCTTTTTCCTGCCTCTGTCTGCCGCTCCCTCTTTTTACACACACACACACACACACACACACTTTAGAAAACTGAGCAGGCCCATCTGTGAGGTTTTCCACAGAGCTTGCGCTCTCTTACCCTCCATTCAGGAAAAAGAACCTCTTTCCCTGCCCTTTCTACTCCCTCCCGTTCCTTTCTTTTCTGGAGATGTGGTCAGCGGCTCCGTCTTTGCATCTGCCTTCAGTCGTAATTCGTTTTCCGTCGGGGAAGGCCCACCGGACAGCCCATAACAAAGGAATGTGACCCGACTGTCACAGCTGATAGAGGCATGTGCAGCCTCGTGGGCTCATTCGCACCACAGCAACAGCCCGCAGTGGAGTTCAGCTGCTAAATGCCTCCTCCTCCACCACAGGGGCCAGTAAATTGTCCCACAATTCAAGTTTGACTCGAATGCATTCTAGCAGTCACATTTTTTGGGGCTTGCAGCTCGCTGACGGGCTGTTTATGGCTTTTTACTGCAGCCTGCGAACGCAAAGGTTCATCATGACATAATGGTCTTCAGCCGTCGCGTTCAGATGTTTTTGTAACACGTTTTTTATAGACTCGGCACTGACATGGCCCTGATGGCTCAGTCACGGATTCATGATGCAAAACAGGTAAAAATCAGCCCCGGACGACCAGGACTGGATTTCCTGGGTGCTCTGTCGCCGCTCTGATCTCGGATTCGGTCTCACTGACTCTGGCAGGCTTCAGCTCATCCAGACCACCTATTAACCAGTGACTCATTTTCCAGCGGCTGCAGAAGAGGGGATAGATCCTCCGCGGATGAGCTGACCCGGGCTGTCAAAGGCTCCTCTGACAGGACGCAGAGCTCTGTCCGCCTCTGGGTTTCAGGACGGCGAGGACCCAGTGAATCTGGCGTCTGGCTCCGGTGGCACCCGGGCACCCTTGGCGATGCGGCCTGGCAGCGTAACGGCCCGATAAACAGAGAGAGAGCCGGGTCGCGTATCCAGGACGGGCAGGTTGATTGAGCGCTTAGCGGAGAGCGGGTGACCTCCTTAGCTTCTCCTCGGTGACAGGAGGGAGCAGGCGGAGGAGGAAGAGTCTCTTCTGTTCTCCACTTGAACTGGCACGTCTAATTTAAGGTCAGCGTGTTGATTCTGTCCCCTCACACCTTCCAAACGCCCCGATAACACCAAACTCCTGCTCCCTCACATTTGACACGGGTCACATGACGTTACACGAGTGCAGGAATAAGAACGTTTAACTGCTGTGACAGAGGAGAAGGCTGCTGAGTCAGGAGGTGTGTGTGTGTTTGTGTGTGTTTGCGTGGCCGTGTGTGACAAGGGCAGGTCTTTAGAAGAAGTCGATCAAGGCCTGAATATCCTGTCATTCTGAACCTGAAAGTGTTGCGGGCCAGCAGAGGATCCCCTCTTTTCTGTGCCTTTTCTCCCATTCCCCTCACCTCGGAGCTGTGGAACGAGCCTTTTACCTCCCACACACACACACACACACACACACACACACACACACACACACACACACACACACACACACACACACACACACACCCTGTTGCTGCCCAACTTAGTTCTGCTTGTTTTATCTAAACGTACACACAAACATCTCCTGGAATTTTTTCATTTCTGGCTGCTTCTGCCACATTCTGCCTCTTCTTTCACCTCCCTTGCGGCTGTGTGTGTGCGTGTGTGTGTGTGTGTGTGTGTGTGTGTGTGTGCTGAGGCAGCTTGCTTGAAATGCAGCCATGCAGATAGTTGTAACAGGTACTCTAAGACCCCGGCTATCTGTGTCTGCTGAAACATGTGCCCTGAGTGATGCATTTTGGCTCCAAGCCTAAACTCTGTGAGGAAAAAAATCACTTTCAGACTCGTTTTTATCGGTTTGATGGACAGATTTTCCAATCTTTTCCTCTTTTAGTCTGGCCTCCTATCTCTGTCTTCCCCTTTCCCCGACAGAGGGGCCTCCTGCTCACTTTACCGCTTCCAGGAAGTGGGTAAAACCAGTCTTGAGTTTCCCTGCCTTCCGCGTGTAGAAAATAGACGCTGCCGTCACTCTTGTTTAAAGTGTCCTCGCGCTGGAGTGGAAAACAAACAACGGAGCCTCCCCGACAGGTCCGGGAGGGAACGCTTTCCTCAACGGGGCCCCAAATGCCCAAGGAAACGTTTGTGTGGCGTTGCTGCATTTCACGATCTCCTGCAGATGAACACTGGCGCTGCCCTCCGGGACACACCCGGAGCAGGTGGAGGGATGGCCCGGGTGCCACCAAAGCCGGGCTCCTGCTCACAATCAGGGTGATCTTCCCAGTTGAAAATTCCTCTAAATTAGGCCCTGATGGGCCTAAGATTCCTAGAAAGAATGTTCACTTCCTTCTTAGAAATCGGCATCATGTAACTGCTTTGTCTTTTTTTTTTTCAGTCCAAGTCTCTACCTTTTATGCCAAAAATCTGGCACGTTTTCAGCAGAGATGGGCAGAAATTCACCCTGAAACATTTGGGTCTTTTGAAGAGGAAGATCCTTATTTAAAAGCATCGTGCTGTGCAGCGAGGCTGCGCCTGTCATCAGATATTTGATCATTCCAGTCATGAGACACTTTTAAAAGGGCTGTCAGAAGAAAAATTCATGTGTGCGCGCGTGCGCGTGTGTGTGTGTGTGTTGTTTGCTGTGTTTCAGGAAGGCTCACTACGCCAGAAGGCCCTGAAACAATAGAGCAGGTTTTTCTTTTTTTTCCTCCTTACTGCTCAGGCCTTCGCCTGCAAGAGCAAAAGGGAAACTCCAAACTTGCCTCCTCCTCCTCCTCCGCCTCCTCCTCCTCTTCTTCTTCCCCAACCCCCCCCCACTGATGAGTCAGAGAAATGTGCTTGGCTCAGCTGCTGCTGCCAAATGCAAACTGAGGCCTGATGAAAACAGAGTGGAGCAGACAGAAGATTCTTCTATCAGAACTCCGGCTGGACGAAGGCATTAAGTTGTTTCAGATGCTCCAGGGTTCAGTAGGTGCAATAAAAGAGAAAGATTAGATGAAGATGGACCCGGTGGGTCCGTGTTTCTGGTTATTCCTGCATGTTCATGCTGCGCCAGAGCTGGTTGAGGAAAATCAGGTTCCTGCCAAGCAAAGCAGCGTAGCTGTGTTTCAAGGCTGAGTTCCTAAAATAAACGCTGATAAGATGTAACTGACTGATGTAGTGTGTGTGTGTGTGTGTGTGTGTGTGTGTGTGTGTGTGTGTGTGTGTGTGCTTGATATAGGCAACTCGCATTTACAGCCTTTCTTTTAAATATGTTTCATCTTTAATTAAAAGTTACATATTTTGGAAAACAACAATTAAAAAAAATGTACTTTATAATTTTTGATGTTTTTTTTAAAAATACTAATAAATACTAATTTGCAAAAGTCTCCTCCTGTTGTTCCCAGCAGATAAAAATCTGGTTAAAATAATGCTTCAAACTAATGTTTTAGTACAATTTTTATTTTATTTTAAAATAGTTGTTAATCATTTAAAAGTGACAATAAAAAGATGATTTAATAAATATTAGAACATGTATATATTTTTCAAGGGAATTTTAAATAAAACAGAGTTTTCTGTAATGGAAACGTCTTAAATTTAGTTTATTATAGTCAGTGTCTACTTTTATTTATTAATTTAAATTAAATTTTATCTACTCCTTCACCTAATGTGTGTTTGCCCTTTTTTGTCAGATTTACACCTTTCCTGTGTGCTTACGTGTGTGAGAGACTTCATTTTCCAAGGATCCTTTTTATTTCTTCTGGACTCACCAAAATAAAACTGGATTGAGGAGAAACTTTCCACCAAGAGTTAAATGTGTCGCTCGTAGCAGCAGAACTTGTTGGCAGAGCTCTGCGCTGCGTACGCTCTGACTCTTGGCTGTGATTTACAGTTTTTGGCCGATGCGATAGCTGCTCCAAAGCTAGCATTGTTAAAGGGAGGCCCCTGGGCTTTGTTTTTGGCCCAGCCTACCTTCTTCCCTGGAAAGCCTCTGTTTTGATCTCAGCTCAGAGGCATTGTTGTCCACCTTAGATATCCAACTGCTGTTCTGTGCCCCGTGCCAGACATCCACGCAGGAAAACACTGCGTGAAGCTGTTTGGGTCATCAAGAGCACTAAGGTTCTGTCGTGCACGGAGCCGGTGGAACCGCTGCGGCGCTGCTGTTGGAGGAAACCATCCATTGTAAAGGAAAGAGTGCGAAAGGCTGGTTTTTTAAAGCCTGACATTGGAATAACACTTTTTACTGCGTATCCTGAACAGGAAAGTACTTATGCAAAATACTCTGGACATGTTTGGAAAGGGAGCTGGTCCTCAAAGGCCGGGGTCACGAGGTCAAGGTTAGGGTCGGGGTTAGAATTGGGTTAGGGTGGGTTATGGGATGATTAGAGTTAGGGTTATATGTGTGTGTGTGTGTGTGTTCAGGTTAGAGTTGGGGTTAGCACATTTTAACAGCTGAGTAAATTAAAATACATAAATATATAAAAAAACCAGAAGACAAAAACGTTGTTGTGTCAGTCGAAGAGTGAGTGGATGTGTTTTTTTTAAGGCTGTTCCATCTGGACTCGTCTGAGGGCAGCGTGTGTGTCGGATGTGAGCGTGCAGCAGGGTAAGACCTCAGATCGACTATCTAATAATTACCGAGCAGAATTTTAATAAAGGTCTGAGGGAAAGACCAGATAATCCCAAACAGAAGAGCGAATGGCGTCCTGCGATGGCTGCCATTGTTGATGAAGACACGTCTGTGGCCTAGATTACTCCACGTGCTGCGTCTCCGATAGGAAGCTGAAAGTTAAGAAAAAAAAAAACCAAACAACTGTTTTAGCTTAAACAAAAATGTGTCGGGGAAATTCCTTCGTGACTCACAGTCGAGCTCTTCTGAATCTGGGTTGGAGGAAGTTGTGGTTGCTCGCACCGCCCGTCGGCGTCCGCCTCACTCCTGACGGCAGGGACGGACCTGAGACCGTGACTTTGAGTCATCCTCCTTTCTGAGCCGTCCTTTAAGAACGAGTTCAAATTGACTTGTGTATGAAACAGACTGCGTTTTTTTACGGAAAAGGAGAGAGCTCCATCCTTTTAGGCACTACGGGACCTGGCTGAGGAGCTCGGCTTCTCCTGGACTGGAAGGCTGCGAGAACCTCCCTGAGCTTCAGATGCTCCACACAGGAGCCGCTCGGGGCCCCACTTTGAGTCCAGACAATGAATTTGAACCACAGGACCTGCTGTTGGGCTTTTCCCCCCATATAAATAGCTCAACAGTTGTATCATTTGCAGTAATGTAATCTAGCGTCCTCACGAGTGTGAAATCTAAATTTGTCCGCCCAGTTTGGTCCTGAGCAAAAACCTTTATGGTCTTTTTAGGGTCCTTTTTTCAAGTCTTCATGCTGGAGTTCCAGAATATCACAGCTGCTCTGTGGAGGTCAACTACAATAGGTGAATAAGATCCCTCTTCCTCCTCCTCCTCCTCCTCATCATCATCATCATTTTTGGAAGTTCGTAGGCAAAACTGGAACCAAAAATCAGTTTCGCTTCAAAAAAGTACCTGAAAAGAAGGTTTTTGCTCTTTCAAGGAATTCTTATCAGGGCATGATGAGTAAATTTCATGTGTGTGTGTGTGTGTGTGTGTCTCTTGAGTTCACAAGTTTAAATGTAAACTCCTTTTAAACATGTCAGGGCTTAGATCCGTGAAGAGGTCAAACGATGATTCATGTGGGATAAAAAAGGCGCCTTGGGCTTTTCTTTGAGGAAGGAAGACGCTTGAAAATAGATTTGTTTGTGCTCATGGTTTCTGTCTCAGCGCCGTTCTTTCTCTTTCTCAGCCGCCGTCCCCGTTACACGCTCGTGCACATGCAGGCAGCTGTGTGATGTGGTGCGAGGCCTTTGACCAGTTTGGCCCTCGCGGGTTTTGTCAGCGCCGAGACCAGATCCTCACCGGGCAGCTGGTTCGGGCTGACCCGGTATTGGCTGGAGCCGGGGGGGTCGGGGGGGTCCGGAAGAGGGAGGTTAATCAGGGTGAAGCTGCCTAAAGTTAATCACTGGTATGTGTGTGTGTGTGTGTGTGTGTGTGTGTGTGTGTGTGTGTGTGTGTGTTTTGAATCAAGCATTTTCTTCCAATGTGACTCACTGTGTTTTAGCCACAGTTGCCTGAAGCGAGACACGAAGGGAGGGTGAAGTACACACACACACACACACACACACACACACACACACACACACACACACAGATGATGTGGTTTAGACTGCGTGTTGGTGGCAATTTTCAGGTTCCGTCAGTTTTTGGTGAATATATTAGTCGATTATCCTGTAAAACACACAGTTTTGCGACTTTACCAGGATGGTGGTTGGTTGTGAGCGGTGGTGCGAAGGTAGCCTCACAGCCAGAAGGTTCCAAGTTGGAATCCTCTGGGGGCCAGGGGGCTTTTCTCTTCTCTTCAGGTACTCCGGCTTCATCCCACAGTGGTGTGAGGGAAGAGTTGAACTGGCTGCTGCTGCGTCCCTTCAAATGTAGAAATGAGCTTGTTTGACACCACTGCCTGTCACAGACGTGTGAACGAAGCCTGTGCTTGAGGCCCGCCCGCGGCCACCTCGTCGTAGATAGGTGGTCACACACTCGTTGCACCCGCCGCCCCTCCACTCCAGCTACATTTGCCACGGATGTTTCAAAACCATCTGACCTGGCTGTGCTCACAGGTGGCTATTTTGAGAGAGGGATGGCAAAACCGTCTGCTACTCCCAGCGGCCGTCAGGAAAAAGTCAGAACTGCTAAGAGGGAGTGCGCTCCTCTCATCGGATGGAAAGCCCTCCTGTTTTTGTGTGTCATGCATATGTGTGTGTGTGTGTGTGTGTGTCAGTTTAACCTCCACCGTGGCCAAGTGTGGTGTTAGGGTCAGGTGTCGCTGCTGTCCGTCGGGACCGGTGTTGAAATTTGAGATTTTCTGCTTTCGCAAAAGGCAGATGCTGAACTTAACTAGCTTAACTAGCTTCTCGACACTCGCAATTCTGCAGACATGTTGGTTTATGGCTAAAAAATCGGGCATCCTTTTGAAAAACACGCCCTTTGAAGGGCCTGCGCTCGAGGCTGTGTCTGACAGAAACAGGCAGGAGGGGAATAAACGTTTGGGTGTCTTGACCCGACAGGCTGAGCGATGCGGTATGCCAGCTAATGAGTGAGGCATCTCTTCTGCTCCGATCTGAAACATCATCTCGCTCTCTGGGACTTTACTCATGCAGCTCACTGTCAGGCCCGAACGAGTAGAAACGTTAGCGTTAATATTGTTTTAGACCAGAGGTGGGCAAACTGAGGCCCGGGGGCCGAGTGTGGCCCGATGAACTCGTTATTCTGGTCCGCAGAGCCAATCATTTCACAATCATTTCTCCAAAATCCAAATTTTCAGGTTTGTCAGCTTGATTGGTTGGACAAAAGGTTCAGACGCCCCCTTCACCCAGCATGCTCACATGTCCCCCTTCATCAAGACCTAAAACCTAATGTGGCCCTTCAGGCTAAATAATTGCCCACCCCTGTTTTAGCTCATAGTTATGTTAAAAGACCTGGTTGATTGCTCAGTCCTGTGAAAGGAGGATTTCACCGTATCCTTTTATGTGTTGCTCTTACAGATTTTGTAATCGCGTTGCAATTCTTTTGAGCATGGATAAGATTTTCATCCCACTCTTTAAGGAGAGGACATGCTTTAAAAACACACACACACACTCGCTGGGGACTGAGCTGAGGAGCAAGTAGGCCAATTCCTCCTACGAATTATCCTAATGTGTCCCTCGTGCTGAAGGTGTGGAGCTGCCAGCATTGTTCACGAGCTACGCTGGACGCTAACAGCTGAATGTATTTACCAGTGAGGAACTCGGAGCCAATGGCAGACATTTCAGATGGGTAGAGGGAGAGAAGGAGAGAAAGAAGCTCTGTTTGATCTTTGATGTCAGAGTTCAGATAAGGTTTGTCCGCATTTGCAGTCTGCCGTTGGGCCGACCTCAGTCGTTCATCTGAGCTCCGGGGTTGAACTCGCAGCCGATGGAACGGTCACGTGACCAGCTCTCTGAGCAGGGCGTGTCCGCCGTCTCCAGGTTCAGGTTTTCACAAGTTTTTGTGAGGAACGATGGAAAGAAAACGCCTCCTCCTCTGATGAAGATCCTGGCTTTGTCCTTTGCCCATTTCTGTTCCAGGGAGCCTTCCTTCCATTTCCAGGCAGCTAAACTTCCATTTTTTGGAAGAGTTGACCAGTTGGCGGGGGAATTTCGAAGGAATCTCGTAGATTGCCAAGACCTCGGACTGCAGATTCCTCAGACGTGAATAACAGCGATATCAAAACATACCAGAAAAATACATCAAGAATGTCTGGATGAAACATGTGAAAGAGCTTTCAAACGTTCACTTCTGCTAGTTCAAACACCAACTTTTTACAGGACGGAAAGTTAAAAACGGAGTCGTCAGAGCTGCGTATATTTTATTGCATGATACGTCTGACTCATTAGCTGTGTGTGTGTGTGTGTGTGTGTGTGTGCGCGTGTGTGTGTGTGTGTGTGCGTGTGTGACTGTCATCAGACAGGCTGAGCAAAACAAGTGTAGTTGGATCAGTTATTGATTTCTCTTCCTCGCCAAATTTTCTTTGCATGGACAACAGAGGCTGAATTAGTGTCTTAGTGTGTGTGTGTGTGTGTGTGTGTGTGTACTTACTTAATATTGAGGGCCAGAATGTATTTTATCTGCAAAGCAAGGCCAGTTTGGAGGAATGGGGACAGTTTTCTGCTTCTCACAGCTTCAAAGGTGTTTTTGAGCCTTCAGACTTTGTCCTCACCTTAAGGTCAGGTTAAGGGCAGAGTTTAAGGGTTTATATTAGTGATGAGCCACTTTCTTTCACAACCACATTCAAACCGATGTCCAAATAAAACAGTTCTCAGCTTGTTACTGATCCAAAACCTAAAGCTCAGTAGAATAAATGAATCATGCTTCAGGATATAAAGTGTTTATTACTCACAGAAAACCCACATGAAACATATAAAAATAATAAAAATAGTACATTAACGTAAACAAAGAACGATAAATCAATGCAACATTGCTTCTTACAATGCCATTTTTTCGATTTTAACATGGAATATTTTATTCTAAAACTCAGTTAACCACTGGATTTATAATAAATAAACATCTTACAGAGCTTATTTTGTATTTTAAAAGACCCGACAGTCGAAGGTCACCAGAACCCCACAGTAGAGCCGTTTATCAGCCCCGGCATGTGTCTATCCTTTCTTTTTTAAACCAGTCCACAATTTGTCATGGACGCTGGTACAGGCCTGTGATTCTCAGCCTCCCCACTTGATGGTCACGCCGCCGTCCACGCCGCACCGCACAATTGCTCCTTTTTTGGTTGGGACGGCAGATGATCTCAGTAAGACTAAGTTAGCGAACACTGCCCTCATTTACGGCGCCTTGGATGGGCCGCGGGCCGCCGCCCGGGGGGGGTTGCCTCTCGGTGCGTTGCCTCGTCATGGGACACGAGGCTGCTGGACGGACACGGACGCAGTACACTAGGACCTGCTGTTCTCACACATTTCTGCTCACTTGGATTTCACACTTTGGGTCACACTGTAGCACGCTTGCTTCGGCCGTCACAGAGGGAACAGTCTGAGAAGAGGATCAGCAGTAAACTTTTTTTAACCCTCGTCGGTCCCTCCCTCCTCACTCATCCCTGTTTTTTTTGTCTTTTTTTCAAAACGACTTCTGATCCTGCTGCACTTTTATTCATTGTGAACACAAAACCAAGCGTTTGAAATCACCTCAATCGTGCGCTGTGACCTACGGGTGTGAGTTCAATCCAGGCTTGATAAAACTGCTGCAAACGAGCTGCTAAGGAACGCCGGCAGTCCAGATGAAGGATGTGAGGATGTGCTGAAGGATGAGCCAGGAAGCTGTCGAGCGAATCCCTGACAGGCCCCGTTCCTAACACGTATTTATTGTTCTAATAACAGTGAGATGAAGTTTTTAACCGATCAATAACAGCGGTAAAGATTTAAAAACGTCTTTTAAGGTCAAATTATCTTCTCTCTCAGTGAGATATTTACAGGATGTGTGAATCGTCTTTAAAAAGCCTAATTCCTGTTAAACGAGGCATGAAACCCTCCATTTACTTCCCTAAAACCAGCACTTTCCTCAGGCTGAGCAGCTGATGTGGTGACAAGAAGCCGCCAAGGTTTTACGATGCTGAAACCACGAGACGCGGCGTGGCGAACGGGATGGAGACCTCATGACTGCCCACAGGCCAGGAGGCCCTGCCTCCCGCATCAGCCCTCTCTGTGGGACCCTTTTGTCTGCTGGGAGGTCACGCACCGCTCCCAATTCCAGTCATGTGCTCTTCATTGCAGGTCCCAGCGACACATGACAGCGCGGATGAATTCGGTCAGGTCCGTGTGCTTGCGGCCGGGAAGGGGAAGACAGCCACATTTGTTCCCGGGTGCACTCAGGGCTCATCTTCTGTTGTGCACGTGGACCCGTTTGTGTCTTTCTCCGGTTTGGCGTGTGTATTTATGCGCAGCCGAAGGAAGAGCCGAGCGGTGTCCCAGCGAGTGGGTGTGTTTGCTCTGGGTCGAGGCTTTTAGTGCTGCGAGGCCTCAACTCTGCTCTGAGGGACTCTTATTCCAAACCCACGCAGGGTTCTGTTAAACCCTGGACCACATCGACATTCCTGGGCTAATGCACACACAGTTTTTAGACGTTGGCCCTCGACGGTACATACACACGACCAGGGTGTAAAAGCGCTTATCATCCTTGAAATATAAATGATGGATCAGTTTTGTCCAAGGTTTCTGGTCATTATTCAAACTGTTTTACAAAAGCTGAACTTCAAGTAATTTTCAAAGTAAACATAATCTCAATAATGCTCTTCTAGTGGAGGTTATATCACAGTATCTCAACTGAGTTTACATCTTCAGACAGTCATTACATTAGCTGGATTTCTTGGAATAGTTTGGCATCAAAGATACGTCTAAGTCCATCTAAAGTGGAACAGTACTGGTCCAAGGACATGGGCTTGTGGAACTCCATGACTCTTGTTATTTCTGTGGAATAAGAATCAATATATAGCAACATAATAAAAAAAACAACAACAGAACTGCAGTAACATATGTTGTCATATATTTGCAACATGGCAATATACTGTATTGTACTTACCATGGTGTTACACGTGCCGTTGAATCCAGCCTTTTATGCATTAACAGGGAGCAGTGAGCATTCACGCAGCACTTCCTCCACCACATCTTCCCTTCCCCCATTTTCTTTTTCATTTGTAAGTCCAGTAAGAGATAATGCGTCAGCTGCTGCCTAAAGAGAGAAAAGAAAGCAGAAGACCAGCCTCCCTCCTCATTCTGGAGAGTCTGAAAGAAAACTTTTAGCTTGTCTGTGTTTAATCCCTCTGGAAGCGAGAGGTGCCGTCCATCGGGGCATCCCTCAGCGCAGCTGTTTACCCGTTTAGGAGAAGGTCACACGTTCATCGAAAACAGGTGTCTCTCCTCAAACCCTCAACTATAATTAATCACCCCACCGGGCAATTTTCCTCCATTATTTTCATTCAGAATTCCTCCAAAAGGACTTACACCTTTTTAAAAAGCCAAAGATCAACATCCGGTAACTCAAACAACAACGTTACTTCTCCATTTTACACAATCTTCAAACTTTTAAACAGAAAACCTGCACGGCGGTGGGTGAACATTGAGACGCGGAGGTGGCCGGCGAGCCAACCGATAAAGCCACAGCAGCAGCAGCAGCAGGCAGGGCCGGCTGACGTGTGTCTTGTGATTTCACCGCTTCCTCACAAATCCTGTCTGAGAGTTCGCTCACATAGACGTGCAGCATATTTACCTAAGGTGCGCGCTCACACGTGCACGTCAACAAAACCATCTTGAGCTAGCTGTGACAGAAGAACGAACAGAAGAACCTTTTGCTTAAAAAAACAGCAGACTGCAGTCCAACTCTATCAGGCCTGCATAGTGTACATTTCACGCTATCTTTAAGCTTTGTCCATGCTGACGTGTGTGTGTGTGTGTGTGTGTGTGTGTGTGTGTGTGTGTGTGTGTGTCGGCAGCGCCGGCTGTAATTCACTCAGCTGAGGCCCCTGGCAGGGAAGGCTGTGGGTCTGGCAGGTCTCAGCAGGGCTTTAAAGCACTTCTGCAGCTCAGCAGGACTCGGCTGGCGGCTGCGGGCCCGTCTCCATATCAGGCCTAAGAGCTGCTCAGCAGAAGGCCTCCTCTGCAAACACTGCCCAGTGTCATCGCCTCCTTTTTTACCTTAGCTCCACATTAGCACCGGCGCTTATGAGCGCTGATTTGCAGCCTTTGCACTTTTCTTGGTGTGAATAGTAGGACGGCTGCTGTGGCTGGACATCAAGCGTCCACGGTTACTGCCTGATTCTTAAATTGCATTCTATGGGTGGCTGTGTAATGGTTTACGCAGCCGTGTCTCTAATTTCCTTAAAGTATGTGCAAAGTATGTGGCAGGCTGGGTGGTTAATTTCTAAAGTCAAGGCTCGGAGAAAAAAAAGTTCCGCTCCTTTGCTGGTAAACTTGTCTTTATTGGGCCTTTAAATCCTGATATGTTCAGCCTTGCTGCGGTGATAAGGCGCCTCGGCGCTGGCCCGTGTTGCATCCGGCACATTTTACACAGGCCGCTGAAAAAAAACACCCTAAAAACTAAATTTAAAATGGGAATGGAGCGATTCACCATCCAAAGACGGCTGCTCGAGGCTTTTTCAGCCTTTTACATATTCAGCTTTTAAATGTTATATTTACCTAAACACTCCCCAAACGTGTGCTGTATCGCTTGTATAGTGCAATAAAATATAGTGTAAATAACTGCAGTATTAGGGGCCATTAATAATCAGTCATTCACACAGAAATATAAAAATACACACACACACACACACACGAATAGCAGATGTGAAAGGAGCAGAGCAGCAGAATTAGATGCCTCTGTTATTACTATTTGCTTCACATCAACTATCTCTGCTGCTTTAAGTAGGTCTGGAGCTGACATTGATTAGGCCTAATTCCTCCTTTAAAAATCATACTTACACTTCATTTCCTTCTGTATTTATCCATCTTTAATTTAGCTTTATTATATTGCAGCAAAAGTGTTTTTTTAATTATTATTACTGCTTTTAAAAATGCTGCGTCGGCGGGTGCATTTGGTGACACCGAACGATACCTGGACTGGTTTTAAAAAGGCTCGGATAACTTGGATTTTTTGATATCGCTGATGGTGTTTCTTCGTCCTATCCTGCAAACACAACACGTGCACGTGTCACAGATTACAGAGCTGTAGTCGTGTTGGAGACAGAGCGAGATTGAGGTTCAGGCTTCGACCCAGATTTTAAAAATGGCCTCTGACAACCTGATCTGAGCGCCGACTCCTCAGACATTTCCAGTCTTTACCAGCGTAAAACCAGATTTGTCTCACATGAAAGATGGGGGCCGATCGCTTCGGTTGGGGCTGGCGAGAGAGCCGTGGGTGAGGCGTTTGGCAGCGGGCGTTTGCGTTCATCTTTATGGCACTATGCTGATTTAAACGTGCATTTAATCCAAGAATGAGGCAAAGCAAGTGAAACTGTTAGTCCTTTATTTCGGGGTTATTAGCATTCACAGGGAATGTTATTAACAATTTACAATAAAGTCAAAGATATAAGAGGATTTTCAGATTTTAATGACTTTTTGGCATCATCAAACTTTAAGGATAAATCACTATCGCTTGTTTGTGAACTTCTAAAACAGCACTGTGATTTCACAAACAGTAATTAAAAAACAGAATATTTTTGTAGCATTACCACCATCAGATCTTCCTAGTGGGCCTCTCTGAGGGCTCTGGACTGATTTATTACACTGCACACAGCCAGCACGGCGGCATTAGCAGAACCCGTGTTTAGTAACAGAAAAGCCGAAGAACGATGGGAGCAGAAGGTGGAGAAGCGTTCCGCACCACTCCGCTCTGGCTCGATGTTCTTCGGTGACCTCGCTGCTGTAAATCTAAAAGTAGATCATTTTCTCTTTGTTTCTCCTTTCCAACTTGCACACGATACCGACAAAAGGGGTTCTAATACTGTCAGCCGTCTTATTGGGAAGCTTTGGGCAGTTTAGAGTCAAATACTGAGAAGAATAGAAGAAATGCCAATTTTAGATGCAGAATTAATACATTTACAAATGAGCTCATACTCAAAGCAGCGCTTTTATTGCTAAATATAATAATTTTATTGTCCTTCATACTTTTGAGGACCCAAAACTTGAATAAAGAACATAGAAAGAGACAACTTTCAGGAAACGTGGCCATTTGATCAACCAGAACCAGCCCAGACGGGAGCAACGCCGACACCGAAGATATTCCACGGTGCAGCTGCATCACAGCTTCCTGCCAAATTTGACCAAATAAAACCCTTCCGCTTTTACATTTATAGCCAACATGCAAATCTGACATTTCCCCAAGTAATCACATGCAACTTTAGGTAAAATGCGGCCCTTCGTGTCTCAGGCGGAGGTAAGGACGCTGTCAGCTGTGTCGTTAGCGTACTCGGATCTCTTATGTGTGTCTTAGTTATGCTGCCATAGTTCTCTGCTGCAACTTTAGCCACGGAACGCTAAATAACATTTGTGGATCTAAGGGAAAGTTTTAACTGTGCAAACCCAAAATGATATTTTATAAAAATGCAGCCACCGGTTGAAACCGGTTATTCCTGTGTTAATTACCGCTAAGTGTTTATTCAGGCTTTGGCATTTAATATTGCTTTGCTTCTTTCATAGCTTATCAAACACAGACCACGCTAGCTTTGCACTGCGCTGGGGCAAATGGAACTGGGAGGGGCGGATAAGCTGACCTCTGCCCCCTCCTACCTCCTCAGATGCAGCTTTGGAAAATCAGAAAAGTTTGTGCGCACAAGTCTTTGAAAAAAATTGATTTATGAAATAAACTGGTTGCTAAAGCTCTGCTGGACGGGAGACAACTCTCTCCTCATTACATTGGTTTTCAGCCGCTCTTGCGAGCATGTTGATAAAGCTCGAGGCTACTTGAAAATGAAGCGCGGAGACTCTGAAACGCCGTCGGACAGCCATATGCTCAGCAGATGAGAGCTGCAGGTAGCCAGGCTCAGAAGCCACGAGCATTAGCGCAAACTTACAGAGCTGGAGTTCTATTTAAAGGTGTGGACACGCTGCAGATGGAACTGGCCAGTGTTTACTGGTGAGCTTAAGTGGTGCTGGGAATTGGTTATTGTTTGAACTGAGCTCGGCTAGCCTGGATTTCAGGCTGCTCATGGTAGCTTTATATTTCAAATACACAAACAAGAACCTATCTATCTGCCTATGGAACAAAGGCCTTGGAGGAATGCTTGCTGCTCTTGCAGAGTGTCAGCGAGTGCGTCACATTGTTGATTTGATGAATCCAATCTGCTCAAAGTAGCCCAGATGACATGAGTCAAGACAAAAACATCCACACAGAAACATGCAGTTGAATCAGTGCGTCTATAGTCTCTCAAAACGGGCCCAGAAGTACTGAAAGGTAGGCTAAAGGAGGTCCCCGCAGGTGTGTTTTGGCTCCCATCACCCATGTGCCAACATAAAACAGCTAAGAATTCATCACTCTACGTGGTATGCGCCACAGATGTCGGCGTTTTTTTGTTGTTTTTTTTTACGTCCAGTTTAGCTGCAAAGGTTAGAGAGAAAAAACAAAAATGCCGACGCTGATATTTCATAACCCCAGTCAGGCTCACATATGCTCCGCAGATCGATGCTCGCATTCAGCACTCAGAGGTATCAAGGGTTTAAAAGCACATGCGCACGCGGGCGCTCTTATGAAACCCGACCATGGAGGGATCACGCTGTCCCCGTGATGGATGATCGTGCCAGTCTGATGACCAAAGAAATCTATGTTTTCCAAGTGCTTTGAATAACTGCCACTGACAACTTTAATGGAAGCGGAAAACCTCTTTTTTTGTGTAATGGAAGAAGGGGGAAGATGGGTTTTCCCTTTTGTAATGTCCCCGGAGCCAAGCTTGGCACACAGGCCTTCTGGACAGGAGCGTGTTGGCTGCAGCCAGACAGTGGAACTTCAAGAAAGGATCACAGCCAGCGCGCAGATCGGTCATGTCCCCGATTAGCAGAAAATGTGTTTCCTTTCGCTAACTGCGCGACTTACACTGAGTTTTGCCAAAACAACATCTTGCCTCTGTAGCTGTTTTTGCTGAAAATGGCCAAGCGTGAGCTCTCGTCTCTCACAAAAGCGCCGAGAGGACGTGGAACGGACGAGCCAAATGGCCACCTCTCCGTTCAGGCTCCTGGACAGGCTTGTAGGCGCAAAAACCTCCCCGCCGCAGGTGGGATTGGTGGGTTTTTGGCAGAGGAGCAAACTTTTTTGGCAAGTGGTCTTTCTTTCTCAACAAACCTCTTTTCTTCACCCTCACCAGCACACGTTTTCCTTGAATCAGCTCTACAGAGTTACACAACAGCACCGGACCATGAATCCCGCTGGAAAGCAACCTTCTGCTCTCCGACGGAAACCATAAGAGGTGGTTTTTCGGCAAGCTCTCTCAGCTGGAAGAGCTGCATTCTGCAGACAGTAAACGCAAACACAGCCGAAGACGTGCAGCTGCTGCCTGCAACAGAGCAAAACTGTAGAGCAGAGCTCAAAAATGCGCCTGATAGTGTGCATTTCTGCACATTTCTGACCCGTGCGTCCTCAGATCTCATTTTGATGTATTCTAGGGAAAGAGCCACACACCTCCTCCACCTAAAGCTGAGGACTGACTCATGCCGTGTTTGTTTGGACCTTTCGGTCAGCCTGTAGCGGCAGCACAGCCTCGCGATGTTAGTTTTTACTATTGCAGCATACTGCAGTAAGGCCGCTCCAAAAGGATCAACTGGAATTTAGGTCCCTCCAAGGTTTATTTATTAGGGCCGGAATCCATCCAGTAGTTTCAACTGGAGCAGAACTGGGCTGCACAAGCTCTTCCCAAATCAAGAAAACGACTCATTTCAGAAGTTTTTTACTAGACGGGGTCGCAGGATTTGTCTTCAAGGTCCTCAAGCAAAGAGCTCCTGGACGGGGGGTCAGAGGCCCTGAAGCGTCTGCAGCCCATCTGATCCCCGAACCACCAGCGGGATGCTCTGATGCACGTTTTGAAAACTCGGGGTTGTTTCTCTTCGGCTCCAGGTTGTAGCGGTTGTGCATTTGGCTCTGAGCGAGGAAACGAAGTAGCCGTTGGTCTCTTGACATTCTGCTTTGTTTAAACGAGCTTTTTAATTATGTAAATAAAAAGCTCAATCTAGGAAGCTAATCGCTAACTAAAGCATGCAGAGAACGCAGTTATTGCACGTTCATCGCTAACATCCAGGGGGTGTTGGTGGGAATCCCTGACAGAGGACAGACACGTGGCGAGGACAGCAGCGACCGCAGCGTCGCATTAATCTGGCCTAAGGGATTACTACGACAGAGAAGTGGCCGTCACAGCTACGATTACCATCGTCTCTGTTTACTCTAGTCATACCGAAGACCGGCCGCACCGCCTGATTGGCTGGAACCAGGTCAGGAGGGTTCAGTCCAATTTTTTTACCAAAGCTCTGCTCCACTTTTCCGAGCCTTCCCGCTTTTGTCTGCGGTGTTTGCTCTGAGGGGACCCACTCCCTGGGGACAGGGGTGAAACCTGTGGGAGTGGGTGGGGACCTGCGGAATCCCTCCATCACGGTGGGGGAGCGGGGTTACCGTCACACGTTTTCTGCTGTCAGACTGAAGAGCAGCCACGGTGCCGTTCTTTTCTTTTCTTCCTTTACCATCAACACACCTCTGTGGTCCTCAGGCCTGCTCGGATTTGCATGTTAGCCTTGAAAATGGTTGCAAGTAAAAAGAAAAAACCTCTCTGTTTGCTGTGAACAGACTGGTTAAAACAATTTGGATCCCCTTCAGAAAACGCCACAGGTATGATTAACGATTACATTTTTTAAAGGGTTGCCTACTGCAGAGCCAGAGCCGACGGACCTGTAAAAACTTGCTCTCAATGAAGAACTCAGCAGAAACAAAGAGGAGACAGAGTCAAATGTTGGCAGGTTGGCAGCAGAGCCGACCATCTAGGCCCAGGCGGTCCTGGATGATCTGGTGGCTTCTGGTGAGCTAAAACCTCAGGTTTTCACAAGCGCCCCCCACGATCTCCACCCAGACCTCTTCCTTGTGCGCCTGGGCGTGTTGGGGCGGGTGGAGGACAGGTGGGAGTCGGCCCACGGGCCGCCGTGAGTAAGTCCTCCGTTCCTCCTCCATCATCGTGGCCCTGAGTCATCGTCCACACTTTCCCTGACTCCCCTGGTCCTGGCCGTCTCTCTCTTTGCCCGCGCACAAAGACGACTCTTCCTCTTTTTCAGTCAGGCGATCCCGGAGGAAGAACAGCGAACAGCCTCCCTCCGATGACTCACGCTCGGCTCCACGCTGGCCTCTCCACAGCCACGCCGGCCCACCTCACCACACCCAGCGCCGGATCCCGGCCCTGCACCGCCCGCTCGCCTCTGGCCTACTGTTTCTCTATTCATCAACACTCGTCTTCATACCTCACACTCTGTTTAGGTTCCATCTTTCTCTCGCTCTTTTCACCGTGTCCTTTGGCGCCGGATTGCAAAGTCAAAAGGACGCAGTTTTGACTCCGCTGTCTGCATTTTAAAGCACAAAGACTTGGCCGGAAAGATAATGACAGCGTTATTCATGAGCCTCTCGGAGAGGCGGCGCTGGAATTGTCTGTAAAAACCTTTTTTTTTTTTTCCTGGTCCAACTCCCAGATCCAAATCAGCCAATCTGCCCTCCGAAAAGAAGGTTGTGGAACGCAGAAAGCCACGGATACCTGCTGCACTTTCTGCAGGATTTACTGAGCGGAGAACCTCCAATGCGGCCCCTGCGCCCCCGTGCACCCGCCGCCGTGCACGAGCACCACCGTGTTAAAGACGTGTAGAGACAAAGAGCTTCTCCAGGACGAGATCGGTCGACAATTGCAAGAGCAATAAGGATTTTTAGGGGCATTATGACTGGGTTAATAAAACACAGCTGCCCCTAAAAGTCCCTCACTTTTCTTGCTGCCTTTTCTTTCTCTCTCCCTCCCTGAACTCTCAGCCTTTCATTCCAAACTTTTGAGATCAAACTACTACATATTTCTGGCTCCCTGACATCTTTAGAACCGTCCGCTGAAGAACCGCAGCAGCCTGACGTGACAAAGCATCTTCAGCTCGGCCCGTTGAACCCCGCCGAGGTCGTTTATGCGCGCGCTTGCCGCCGTTTACGAGTCGTGTATTCACGACGGCGGAGTTTTACTGGATCGCGCAGCGACGCCGTTAAAGGGAGGTCAAACGAGTTCAGAGCAGAATGTCCGAGAAAGGAGCCCAACGGAGTTCCAGCTTTCAGGGAAGAGGTAAACACACGCTGAGGCCACGGAGCTCAGAAATCTTCTGTCGATGAAGCTCACGGTGACGAGGCACAAACCCGGAATCCCGGAACCGAGGAGAAAACGCGTGGAAAGGAGACTATTTGACCAACAAGTGTGCTGAACGGGGCCGGTGGAGTTGGGAACGCGAAGGATGCAAGCGGAGCCGCATTTCATGTCCCAGCTCTACCCAGAGCGCCGCGAAGCCGCGCCGCTTCCTCAGAACAGGCCCGCTGCAGTGAGGCTCCCTGGCGGGGCCCTCGGCGCTCAGACCCACGCCGGCTCCCACTCTGCTGCAGCGTGGAAGGAGAGCTTTAGAGGCTTCATCCGCGCGGCGCTTCAGTGGGCCTACGTTGGCGGCGGTGATCAGAACCGAGCCTCTCAGGTTCCCATTCTTTATATTTGATTTACGAGGAATCAGAAGGAACAAGTTTGGACGGAGAAATCAATTAAAATCTGCAGGTTTTTATTTTAAAAAAACGGCCAGGCGGGTTAAAAAGCTACTGATTGAGTCGCAAATTTAGCACCTTTACGTCACGTAAAAGCCGCTGGTATATTTTACTCGTGCTGGTAACCGCCGAGGTGTTTTAAATATAAAAACCCCACGCTTCAGCAAATGTCCTGTGTGTGTGTCACTCGCCTGCGTGGCCGCGATTCTATTAATTACGTAAAGCGTCTAGTGTCAGGACGCTTTCTTCATTAGTGAGGCATGTGCAGCAGGACAGATTTAGAGACGCCGATCTGCTGTCATACACTTCCACAACTGGAAGATATCGTTGAAAATTTGACCTCTGTTTGGACAGAATTGTTGAACTTTAATAATATTCTTCTTTTTCTTCTTCCCAACAATAAGAAGAAGAAATGACTCTTCTGAATGGACGGAAAGTGACGTTTTTCAGGTGTTTTTCTTTCTAATCCCCCATCTGGGGAACGAAGGCCGCTCTAATTGTGATATTCATGATTTAAATGTGGCGAGAGAGCTGCTCGTCATTGTGTGTGTCAGATAAAAAGTAAAGCTGGTAAAGTTTCTCGTTTACCAGTTTCTCGCTTTTTAGCCAAAGACGTCCTCCGCCTAAGGAACCAACGTCCACTTTAATAAAAGCCTAAAATCTATTTCGATTTTCCAAACGGTTCCGCACATACGACGTCAGGCGGGTCTGAGGTGAACCCTTATGAGGATCTGTGACTGCTCGTCTTCTCCTCTCCTCTCATCTGCTCCCTCGTTCTTTCCTTCCAGACACGAATCCGGAGCAGATGTGCACTTTCTATCACTCGGAGGTCACGTGAGCCAGACACTGGGACTTTGTAGGCCAGTTGAACAAACTGAGGACTCACCTTGCCCGCAAAGACCCAGCTTCTGACACACACATCATCCTTGTCAATCATCATCATCCTCACCATCATCATCATCAAAGCAGGGGCTCAAGCAGAAAAAGGCGAGTTGCAGTTTCAGCTGGGACCCCCGACACATACCCGCTCAGGTGGGTGCTGCTCCGGGGACAGGTGTCCGCATCCCGGCTGGAGACTCTCCGGAGGGGCCGGATGGCGTCTGCAGCCAAGTCAAACTTCTGCGTCCACCCGCGGGAATGTCTGAGCATTGCTGAGGCGTGCATCCCAAATTAAGCAGGGTGATTCTTTCAGAAAGAAGGGGTGGGTGGGAATTGTCTCTTGGAAGACGTCGGACGTCGGACACCCCCCTCCTCCCCTCCCCCAGTGCCTGTCCTCCCCCCACGTCCACGGAGCAAAAACATGCAGACGCAACAGTGTCGAGGTTCGTGCCAGTTACCCCCCCCCCTTGATAAAATGTTTCTGCATTTTCCTACCGACACATTCCCGGTGCGCCCAGCCGGTCCCCGGTGTCCGTGGAGGAAGACCGACCGGAGGAAGAGGAGCCCGGTGCCGCCGCCGCCGCCGCCGCCGCCGCTGCAGCCTCAACATTCTGGGCAGGGTATTCCCAAGCTTGAAGGAGCAAATATATGCTGTGGCGCCCTCGTGTTGGGCCCTCCCCAAAAAGGACCGGTGCTGAGTGGTAACCTGGTTATTTTCAGCGCGTCACTCACTCGTCTCCAATTATAGGTTTCCGTCAGGGGCCGCGGCGGCCCGGACCTTATTTCCCATGATTCAAGAAAGCACTTAAGAAAACTAGAGATCCCTACGTGGCGAAATGTGCGAGCGTGTGTGTTTGCCTGGGACTGCACACACTCCGCTGCGTCGCCTGTCCACACGCCGCCGCGCCGCGCCGCGCCGCCTCCAGCCGCGTCTCCGCCTGCGCGTCTGCGTCTCCCTCAAGGTGTTCCCCGTTTTTATGGGTGCTGCTCGGGAGGCAGCGCGCATCCCAGGTTCCTCACACCTCTCATGTTACTTGGCCGGCCAGCGGCGCGCTGCTGCGCCGTGACCCCTGCTGGCTGCGGCGCGTAACCGCGCGTCGCTGCGTGCGTGTGCCAAACGCCACCTTTATTGTCTCCTTTTCACGCGTGTTCGCCAACGTAAGAAGGCAGAATCTAGAGGGTTTTTAAGATATCAGGTCACCTTTTTATTCTTTAAGGAATCGAATGAGGTTTGGGACGCGGTCTTTATTCTTTACCAATCGTCGCGCACCGCTTTCAGGGTGCGGAGATTGCATCGAAAATTGGTTTGTAGAATTAGAGGGTTTTCAAAAAAAATAAGAAAAAGAAATATCGGATGTTTATGCGTAAAGAGAAATCATTCATTTGTTCTTTATACCGGTTCAGTTTCACACAATCGCTCTATTTTCTGATACTTGGTTTCGTCTTTTATTTGCACTTAAAAAACAAACCTAAACTGGTTTTAGTAACTGACAACATTGGTGTGGCTGTATTCCATCTTTTTTTTCTTGATTAACAGCGATTTTACTTTTTTTTTTTCCTGATTAACACTGCAGTTTTTATGAAAAATACATTCATTAACATCGCATTGACAAAAAAAAAAAGTTTTGGATAAAATAACTGCACATTATAATCTTATTTTTAGCCTAATGTTTTTCTTTCTTTTTCTTCTCTGTTATAAATTTTCAAGCTGACACTAGACTGATTGTTCTAACTAACAGCAATTTTTGGTTTTCGGTTTGTTTAATACATAATGACAGTAATTAATGGTCGTCCTTTGAACAATACATTTATTGCCAACAAATAAAACAGCGCCCATTAAACAACTGACATTAAACATAACATTACTCGATCAACGAACTTCCACACTGAATAAAAAAAAAAGAGATAGCACACAAACATTAATTTACACGTAATACGTCTTTATTTTTAGGGGCGTGACCGGAAGTGCTGCGGTGTAGTGGGTTTAGATTGACGTCGAACTACAATGTCTGACTTTGTGCCCGGCAGCAACACGGCTTCTCTTTATTAGCGCCTTCTCCAGCCACAGCCGGTGGATGTTCGGCATCAGCGCCGTCGCTGCTCCAACCTCCGACACCCGTCGGTGAGTTTTTGACGCTTTCATTGAGAACGTCTTCGCTTTAGGCGTTTTTAAGCCGCGTCTGTAGAATTCAGTCCACATTTGTTCCATATCCAAGTTTTCGTGATTACCGAATGCCAAATCACGCGCAGGTGGTATTGTTTTTTTTCCCAGCGGTGACGTCAGCATGTCACAGACCAGCCAATCGTTGGGCAGAACAGACGCGCTTACGTCACAGCTCGGACGAGAACGCGCAACATGCAACACGTTATCGTTTAATGCTGAAGACAGAGGCCAGGGGGCGCTAATTGGATTAGATTTAAGAACGGTACATTTTAGAATTACGCACCCGTCACATCGATGTGATGAGCAAAAAAAAAAAAAACCTTTTATTTGCTGCAGCGCCTTCAATCTGACCAATTTAAAGATTAAAGATTGTTGGTGAATAATGTTTGGGCTTCTTGATGTGCCCTTGCAGACAGACCATAGCTGTCCTCGTGATAAATGTCAGCCAATAAATCTAGAATAGCACAAATCATACTGACTATAGTGCTAATTAAAAAAAAAAAAAACACTTGCCTTTCATAAAATAATTTTCTGGGTGTGTGTCTTTGTTAAGTTTTGCGTCTTTCAGACAAACAGTGTGACCATTATGTTTGTTGGTCCTCCGCAGCGCTGCAGGACAGAAGCGTCGTCTGCGGCCGGCCACCAGCTGCAGTGGAGCTCTCGATGGTCTCCCCCACTGTGAAGGCCTTGGTGGATGCTGCGTGGGTGCTGTGGAGCATCGGCGCCTCCATTTATGACTACTTCCACACCGATGCCATGGAGCGGCGCATCCACGCGCTGGAGAAGGTCATCAGCACACACCAGTGTGCCATCGGGCTGCTGTCAGCAGGGGTCTTGGTGCTCTTCACCTACATCCTCGTCAAGAAACTCTAAGCATTGATGAATTTAACGCTGCATTTTACCTGAGGTCAGTATTTATGTAGGAGGTGAACAGAATTTATCAAACATACTTGTTTACTCTAATTTATTTTTTATTTAAAGTTGAGGCTTGCGATGACAGAAGCATCTAGAGATTGGTCTTTCTAAAGGGAACGTTGATGAAATTCACCCATTAACACTTTGTGCCTTCGAGCAGAAACCGTGGTCCACTCGTGTGTGTGTGTGTGTGTGTGTGTGTTTGTCTCACAGCTGCTGCAACTGTTTCAATTTTTTCAAGTGTCCTTAGAAACTGTAGAAATATGTTGGAAGATGCCATCAGAGGCTTCTGGATTCTGATGCTTGAGCAGCTTTTATTAAGCGTCTGCAAACACTGGGTGAGTGCTGAAGGATGATTTTCAGACGGATGGTTTTGGTTAAATTCATGCCAACTGTGAGAGACACACTCACACTCCACCAAAGGCTGTTTTAATGTCAGCACAACAGCAGCAACGTTTGTCTTCTGGACAAAAATGCCCAAACATGGAGGCGAATCCAACTGGACGTCCTGGAAGTTAAACTCTTTCCAACATCTGTGGGGGGTCGATTTAGCACGAACGAGATCCAAAATGGGAAGAAGAATGAACAGAACGGTCCAGACTGGCAGAAAAACTCCACCTCCAGCCGTCTCCTCCAGGACCAACAGGAGGAGCTCAGTGTCCCGTCTGCAGCAGAGTGTATTTGGAGATGAACCTCTCCACGCTCTCGCCTTCCAGGAACTTCATGGCTCTCCAGTGGATCTTGCTGCAGTTCTCCGGCTGTCCGAGGGGTCCCAGCTCCTCCTGGAGGTACTGCAGCCACAGATCTATGGGGAAACAAAACCGACCGTTCGTTTCAAACTCCTCACGTGTGCAAGACTGATGCGGGAATTCTGGAAACCAGATTTCTGAACCATCACCCTACAGCACTATTAGCCTGGAATCTTTTTCTTTGGCTCCCCTTTTGTCGAAAAGACAACCCAAAGAAGCTCCTCACCCTTGATTTATCACTCAAACTGGGAGTGAAATGGAATTTCCATTCCAATAATGCCTTTCTTTATCCCGCTTAACTGGGTTAGTCCCGCTGAGATCAGAGACTGGGACGGCAGCAGTACGCTAACAGAAAGCCGTTAACGTGTCGGTCGCCGGGGTCACAGCTGCTGCAGGTTGGGCTAAAGGCCTTCAAACGGTGATTACCATCATCGCACGTGCCGAACTCCTGCAGGGCCCGCTCGTAGTAGTCTCTCAGGTTGTTCATTTTGGGAGTCTCCTGAAAGACGACGACACACACAAGCAGCTGTTATCACAAGCTAAGGCGGCTGAAGCCGGACTGGACGAAACAGCAGCCAAAGACACACATACTTGGTTCTTCTCCATCTGAATCATGGCGGTGAAAAAAGCCTTGGACAAAGGACGGTTCTCCTGCAAGCTAAAGAAGACGCAGTAGGAACAGAAAAGCCTGGTGACTCTTGCTCTGCTATTGTGTTGATATTTCACTATCTGCCCCAGTAAAAGGCTCGTTTTACCTTTTAAAGGTCTTTCTAGCCTTCTTGTAGCCTCCAGCAGAATATGACCAATCAAGGTAGCGCTCTTTCATCTCCATGGAAACCGCCGGCACGGAAGACAGCAGGGCTCTCTAGGATCAGGAAAAAGAAGCATCTGCATTCTAGCCTAAAGAGCTGGCGTTGGGGCCAACGGAAGCACCGGAGCGCGCCGTCCTGTGCCGAGTTTATGCTTGAGAAGCAGCAGCTCCGCTCGTCCGCCGTCGGGGAGGAAGAGAATCCGCAGCGGGGAAGCGTCCCAGGGCTGGTTCTGACCGATTACCTTGAAGACGCCTTCGGTCTGGTCCGGATGCTGCTTGGCCACGCTCCACTGGACCAGCATCTGCCACAGGGGCAGACTCTCCTGTGGAACGAGACAGACGGAACTCTGAAAAGGGAACTGGGATCGAAAATGGAAGTTTAATCAGAGATTTCTAATCGTTTTGGAGAATCACTGCCTCGTCAAAAAGACCTGTGTGTGTGTGTGTGTGTGTGTGTAATGAGGTCTAATGGGGTCAAGGTGATGACCCACTTCCACAGCTCCAGGTGGAAACTGTATTTGCTGCTGGTGTGGGTGTGGGTGTGGGTGTGTGTGTGTGTGTGTGTGTGTGTGTGTTTTTTTTTTTTTTTTTTTCGTCCGAAGGGGAAGCATCAACGACTTAGAATCCTTAAATCTTCCAGCTCCGAGCACCTGGGGATGAACGTGTGAGAGGGCGTCCTGGAAGAGCTGGCTCATGTCCCCGCTGTCCAGCCGCACCAGCGTCTGCAGGGGGAGGCTCCACGCTGCCACCGACCGGCCGTAACGCTCCGTGGCTGCTCCGGCCACTCCGGCTGCTCCCTCCTCGTCTCCAGACTCCAGCAGCATCTGCACCTGCGAGGGAGAACAAGAACCTCTGCAGGGTTTCACATTGAAGGAATCTGGGGCCTCTTCTTCAGACTAGCCTCGTTTAGCTCCACCAAAAGAACAGAAAATCACCTCCACACTGGAGCTAGGAGCTTACCCATTTAGTGTAACATTCCTCCTTCAGAAGGGAGCAGTCGTGAGCACGTTGCAACACTCCCAGCAGCCTCGATCGCCTCTGCAACACAAACACCAGACATTAGTCAGGATAAACCGATAAGACACCTGGAAAAGTGACTACTTCTTCGTTAACCTTCGCTCTCAAGCAGTTTTTCTCGTACCTTGTCCTTCAGCTCCTGCACATTGGTCTTTCTCTTCAGCCTCTCCGAGCAGAAGGCCACGTAGCACAGCCACATGGGTTCTGAAACACCAGGTCCACACAGACGGAAACCATGACCTCACTCTGATTTAGCGAGCTTTTGGTGAAAGCTGAGCACCGAGGCTCCCACCGGTGTGAACGGTCTTCACTCCCTCCTCGTAGACCTGGCAACAGCGCTCTTCTCTCCGGTTGATATCGGACGCGCGGCCTTTGGCTGTCTGCAGCTCCTCGCCCGCCCCCGGAGCTTCCAGCTCCCTCTTGGCCATGAAGTCCCACGTTACGCTGTCGTGTGTGTAATTAACCTGCAAGCTGTGGAGCAACGAAGGAGGAGCAAGAGCGTGAGGGTTGGGGGAGGTTCCGGAGTGGAGCGAAGACAAGGCGGTAAAAATGCAGCTGCTCACTCCTGCAGAATCAGCTCCTGGAGATCTTGGGTGAAATCAAAGATGGCGGCAATGTGCAGAAGAGAGATCACAAACTCCGCTTCTGTTGGACACAGGAAAAAAGAGCCTTGGGTACTTGGGAACGTCTCCCGTCAACAGCATCATTCATAAAATCCAATTCCCCACCTTGGATTTTCCCAGCTGCGTCTCTGTAAACGACCTCAGCCAGCTTTCCGCTCAGGATCTCCGGAGAAAACTCATATTCCCCCTGGAATATGTGGAACAGAGACGTCAGGCACAGAGCGGCGACGGCGTCTCAGTGAGGTGGAACATCTGACACACTCACCAGGTCCATCTCCGCTTTCTCCAGCTCCATCTTCTGCTTCCTCAGCTTCTCACAGTGGAGCAGTTCCATCCGGAAGTACTGACACAAAGTTGGGAGAACAGGATATCTGATTAGTCAAGTTCATCTCTGGAAAGGCGTGCTTCTCCAACCCTCCGGAAACAATTCTACCTCCTGGTAAACCTTCTTGTTGTTTGGATGAAAGCGCAGAGCCCTCAGGAACAAATGTCTGGCACTTTCCGATGAATTTCTATCCTCCATTTCGCTCTTGGCTGCCAGAATCCAAAGGGCTGGAAAAGAGGCTTCATTAATTGGTGGTTTTTGTTTGTTTCATCTGAGAGTAAATCCATCCCCGTCTGTTTTTGCACAAAGCAAGTTAGAAGTGTGAGTTAAAATGCGCTGAAAAGCAGCGTTGCTCCTACCGGGCTTGTCAGAGTGTATCGCAAGCAGGGAGGAGAACACTTTGCTTATTTGGCTTTTAGTGGCCTGGTGGAGGTAAAGGAATGACGTGTTATTGTTATCGTGATAAAGCACCATGTTAAATGTATATTCTGAGATCCAACATACCCATTTTTTACAGAAAGCCACATGAGACAGCCACAGCTGCACATCATCCTGTAGAACAATCACCTGTAAGTACGGCACCGACCTAATGACCCTAAATTATAATGACAACCTGCAGTACCTTCCACTTATTTGTTGCTCTTCTGAAGACACTGTTTATTCTATGGATGATGGGATACTCGATCTCCTCCCTTTTGAACTGGTAATGTATGTGCTGTGAAAATGAAGGGGATAATCAAGTAACACCAGCATCAGGCTGTCGTCCAGTCAGTTTGAATGTGCAAAAACTGACAAGCCTGAGTTACAAGAAGGCTAAATCCGGTCTTTGTATGGATGAATGCAATGGCGTACTTACTGCCCTTCTCTTCTTGACGAGTTCTAAAATGTTGATTTCGTACTGTAATGGAGAACAGAGGTCTGGGTGAGTGTTTTCAACTGCTCTCCTACACCCTTTGTGGGTTGACACCGTCATGTTGGCCCACCTGGACATAAGCAGTGAAGTCCTCCTTGTTCAGAATCAGCCTGTTAAGTTTGTATTCCAGCGTCGTGACTCTCTTGATTATAGATCTGTGTTGTGGAGAAGAAAGGAGGTAAAAAAAACTCACGGAATGGTCATTTTAGTAGCAACTGAAGCACCCAGCATGTTTGTCTGAATGAATAACTGACTATACCGATATGCCGTAAGCAAAGGAACCCTTGATAACGAAACGTCGAAATGATCTTACTTGACTTCTTTCCTGGTGAATAGTCCAACTCTCTCCAGTTGCTCCAGTTCAGGGATTCTCTCTTCAATTCGCCGCTGGACGATCTCCGCCATCTTTTCACACAAATGTCACGATTCCACCGTGATCGTACTAAAATTTAGCAACACTTTTTGAATAATACGAAGCTGCCGAGCAGTCGCGGGATAGTTTTTCTCTCTTCTCCTCCACACATGTGCGGAAGCTGTCCGGATAGTTGTGATTCCGTCGGTTCCGTCGTCAAAAGGTGTCCGTGTGGAAAACGAGATCCGGCGATTCGGTCCGACGCGTGGCAGTTGACGCAAATGAGGGCGTTTCTCAATTTTTATTAATTAAAAGCATATAAACCAAAGTAGAAAAAAATATACTTCTATGATTACTATCACCTTGCGTTGTTTTTCCATCTAACATCTTAACCTTAACTGCACTAGTGGCGCTTAAGTTAATTTTTAAAGATAAAATAAACCTACTATAATTTCGACGAGGCCATACTTCAAGTAAAACTTTTCAGCTTTATAAACAGATAACGCCTAGTCTATTCTGATTATTTAACTTAAGCTGAAAAACGTATTTCAAATCAAAATTTACTTTGTAGAACTGTTTCTTGATAAATATTTAAACACTCTTGATACTATTTCACCACTTTTGCTTATTCCAAATAAATAATGAAGTTGTCCGTGTTTTCTCCCCACTATATTTAATTTCTACAGCATGTTATGAAATATACTCTAAATAATTTTGTCATGAAGACATATTTGGAAGGCTACGAGTTAAGGATGCCAAAAAAGAGCGTTTAGCAGCCCGTTCAAGCTTCAGCTTGAACAGCGTGGTCGTTTGAGACGAGAACTGTGATAAACATTATTTCCCGCAAAATCGCTCAAAACTAGAGCGGGTAGTGCGTCATCATCGGCGGCCGGCAGCCAATCAGAGCGCCGAATCCTGTCAGTTCGTTTCCCATTGGCTGAGAACTCATACTCTGTTGTTCAGTACAAATCGAAGGAAATCTCGACGACAGTGTGTTTTAAATACATCATTAATAATTGGAACTACAGCTTTTTAGCTCTAAGCGGCTTTTTTGACTGCCGAATGCGAGGGCACCGCAAGCGCAGAGTGGATTGTTTCCTGATAAACAATGTTAGCATTGCTAGCTAACTAGCCAGCGTTTCTCCTTCATCTTCATGGATCTCTGCTCCTGAGTCTGCCAGACTTGTGCTGGAGGCAGCAAAGCTACTAAATTCATGCCATCGGCTAGGGTGGGTCGCTTTTACTTGTACCGAACATCTACCGTAGTCGAATAATAGATAACCTTGTGGTACACCGAAATACCAAGCTAGCCAACAGACTATAATTGAGCTTTTAGCTGGGTGGTTTAGGTAGCGCGTTTGCTAACGCGAGTATTTGTCCAGTGGCTAAGCTAACGTCTTGTTCCACCATTTGTTTCCCCAAAATGCGTCAACATATGGTTCCCATTGACTTGCAGAACTCAGGACATGTTATGAGCGGGGCAAGTTGCAAGGCTAACGGCGCTGTGTACCCCGCCGCATCTGCGATGATGAACTCCGTGAAGAAGCCGAAGATGGAGCAGATTCAGGCCGACCATGAGTTGTTCCTGCAGGCCTTCGAAAGTGAGAACTCTCTTCTCGCAAATTCATTAGGACTTTTCGTCAACACTAGGGAAACAGTTTCTCTTCTTTCATAAGCATTACCTACCCGCTTACCTTTGATTCTAATGACTTATTCGTGTGGTTTTAATTCTAAAACAATAACCTGTTGACATGGCTCACCAGGGTTTTAGTTTGTGGCGTTTATCGGTCAGGATCTAAATAAATCCTCTCTGTCTTTATCTTTTTAGTCCGTCCATGTTTACATCCGTGAAGTTACAGTAATGGGAGCTTTTTATAACACCTGAAAATAAAAGGATTAGTCAGTATAAAGTTTCTCAGAATGCAGTTTACGCACAGATGTCAAAGTAATGTTAATTCTTTTCTGTTGTTGTTCAGAACCAACACAGATATACAGGTTTCTCCGTACAAGGAACTTGATTGCTGTAAGTTATCGTTTGTAAGCTACTTTTTTAAAATTCCTCTGTTATTCCACTGAATGTCTAACAGTGTGTGTGTTTTTTGTTTTTCCCCCACCATTTTAGCCAATATTTTTGCACAGGACACTCACCTTTATGTCTCATCGAAACAGTAGAACAAATACCAGAAGGTATGAAATCTAAGTTCATATATGTTTTAGAAATATGACCAAATATCTGAAGAGGTCCATGCATGTGTAACGACTTTAGAAATATATCTTAATATATTCCTGGTTACTTTGTGTACAGTTTTTTTCTTATTTTAACCTATTTCACAGTGGGGTTTTTTCTTTTTTTGCTCCTAGGAAATCATTTAAAGTGGATGATATGTTGCAGATGATAGAAAAGATGAAGGTGGAGCAGGATTCTCCAAGGTAACTGTACAAGAGACGATGTGCATCTTATCTACCTGTTTTTTATTGAACAAAATACCAGATTGGCCTAAATGCCTCTGATTATGACCCACCTCATCTTTTTTTTTCTCAGTTTACCTTCACATCTTCAGTTAACATTCACTGGGTTCTTCCATAAGGATGGTAAGGACTATTCCTCCCTTCTACCTAAATGCTCATGTTTCTGTAGGCCAATGTATTTAAAAAGCGAAAAGCAGTTAAATATTTACGCCTGCTGTTGTCTAGATGTGTCAGGGATAGAACGGGACTTTCATAGATCGACACCCACCCTTCACAGATGAGTTAGATTTGTGCTGCGTGGTGCTTCTAACGTCCGCTTATAAAGTATACGTTTTTGACGCTAATGCACAGGGTTTTTTTGCCCAGCTCCAAGAAAAAAGATGCTTTGCTTACTTTGTACCTGTTTTCATCCTCGTGCAGATAAGCCATCTCAGAATACAGAAAATAAGCAAAATTCTGTGACTTTAGAGGTGCTACTTGTCAAAGTCTGCCATAAGAAACGCAAGGTAAAGTGAAATCCTGCAGAGCCAGACTTTGTGTTCCACTGAGGGCTCTATTTCACCGATGCTGTTCCTTTTTTTCGTCTTTAGGACGTCAGCTGTCCTATTAAGCAAGTGCCTACAGGTAAAAAGCAGGTGCCTTTGAACCCTGACGCTAACCACACCAAGCCTGGCTCCTACCCTTCCTTACTGGTCTCCAGCAACGAGTTTGAACCCAGCAACAGCCACATGATCAAGTCCTACTCGCTCCTGTTCCGGGTGTCGCGCACGGTGGCCCGAGACACTAACGGTTTGGTCAACGGGGAGGCCAACGAGAATATTGGTAAGAAGACGACATCATGCGCTGTTAATCAGGCTGAGGGTTGTTTTTTGTACCGGAACCACAGCACAGTCGCTCTAAAACCCTTGTGTTTTTTGCAAAGATGTTTTGGATACTCATGCACGAAAGAAGAGAAGTTCATCCCACAGAGAGGAGGGGGAGACTACAGAGACCTATGTGGCCCAGATGACGGTCTTTGATAAGAACAGGTGTGAGTTTTTGAAGTTCCTGGGCCTTTTTCCTTCTCCGTAATCGGTCGTCTTAAACTCAGAACGGTTGTTACCGGCAGGAGGCTGCAGCTGCTGGATGGGGAATATGAAGTGTCAATGCAAGGAATGGAGGACAGCCCCATTAGCAAGAAACGAGCCACGTGGGAGACCATTCTTGACGGAAAGGTGGGCCGGTTGTGTGGATTTTAGTCCGTCCTGGGGCTTCGGTCACCGCTGACCCTGGTTCGCTTCTCCCGCCCTCACAGAGGCTGCCGCCGTTTGAGACCTTTTCTCAGGGACCTACATTGCAGTTCATTCTGCGTTGGACGGGTGATACGAGCGGGAAGTCCAGTGCGCCGGTTGCCAAACCTCTCGCCACCCGCAACTCGGACGCCTCCGGGCCCATGGAGACGAGAACCAGCAACCACCGAGCTGCCCTCATGAGTAGGTCCGACCAGAGCCAGGACATCCCTGACCTCTGGCTCCAGTTAAAGGGCGCGGTCGACCTTTTTTAAGCTTGATGCAGAAGAAAGAATACGTAAAAGCTGATTTTTGAGTAGAATTGGTTGATCTGGGGATTTTCCGTCCTCGTTCTGTTTTCTTCCAGCAGTGAAAGAGTCGGCCAGCACAGATCTGCAGACCAAACGAGAGCACGTGCAGTGTGAGCCGCAGCAGAAACTCCGTATATTTTATCAGGTACAGCAGCTGGACTGAGACTGAGCCACTGTGTCCCTGCTCCGGCCGGTTCCTCTGGCTTTAGGAGCTCGGTTCTTCCGCACGACCGCATTCTAACAAAAATCACCTGTTCTCGTTCAGTTCCTGTACAACAACAACACGCGGCAGCAGACGGAGGCCAGAGACGACCTCCACTGCCCCTGGTGCACTCTGAACTGCAGCAAGCTCTACAGCCTGCTCAAGCACCTCAAGCTCTCCCACTCCCGCTTCATCTTCAGCTATGTGGTCAGTCGAGCTCAAACGCAAAGTGAAACGCCGTCGGGAAGTTTTGACTCACCCATTTGGGTGACTCTTATCCTACAGCCTCACCCTAAAGGAGCTAGAATAGACGTGTCCATCAACGAGTGCTACGACGGCTCGTACGTGGGCAACCCTCAGGACATCCACAGCCAACCCGGCTTCGCCTTCAGCCGCAACGGCCCGGTCAAGAGGACGGCGGTGACCCACATCCTGGTCTGCAGGTGGGTTTTTACTGGCAGCTCCGCCCAGCCCGGCGCACACAGACAACACACAAAACTCTGTTTTCTTCTCTTTCCTCATGTCCAAAAAAGGCCCAAACGGACCAAACCGAGTCTTTCGGAATTCCTTGAAACGGAAGACGGCGAGCTGGAGCAGCAGAGGACCTACGTCAGCGGACACAACCGTCTTTACTTCCACAGCGACAGCTGCATGCCCCTGCGGCCCCAGGAGATGGATTTGGACAGCGAGGATGAGCGGGATCCCGAGTGGCTCCGGGAGAAGACGGCAACGGTGAGAAGCTGCTGTTGGATAAAGATCCGACCTCCTCCAGCCCCTTTCCTTCAGGAAACCCAGCGTGAAGAATGGAGCCATCGGCCGTTCGCTGCTGCTCCTCCTCCAAATGTCTGGGTTTCCTTAATTATCCTTCTGATTAGTTTAAATACTGCCTGGGCAAGCCGGGATGAAGCTGCCGCTCCTGGAAACACTCAGTTTTAAACGACAGAGCTCAGTGAGTTTTCTCTCTCTCTCTCTCTCTCTCTCTCTCTCTCTCTCTCTTTCTTAATTTGCAGCAACTAGATGAGTTCACAGATGTCAACGAGGGCGAGAAGGAGGTGATGAAGCTGTGGAACCTGCATGTCATGAAGCACGGGTAACGCGTGACGCCACCGGACTCTCCACCTGACACTTTTTTCACTTTGAATTAAAAGGGCTCTCTCTTTTCCCGTAGTTTCATAGCAGACAACCAGATGCACCAGGCCATCATGCTGTTCACTGAGGACCGCGGCGCTCACATCATCCGGCGCAACCTGTGCCGAAACTTCCTGCTGCATTTGGTCAACATGCACGATTTTAACCTGGTCAATACCTCCACCATCGACCGAGCCATGGCACGTTTGCAGCAGATCCAGGAGGACCTGAGAGGCACCGAGGAGGAGGAGGAGGAGGAGACTCTGGTATCGGCAGGAGCCTGCAATGGCAACTCCAGCGGGAGCAAACAGGGCAAGAGGACAAAAAGCACACTAACAGACTGACGCAGGGCGGGCGGAGCCATGTAACGTGGCGGCGGTTTTCTTCTCCTCCCAACCCTTTGGTGCTCGGACACATAGGACGACTGGTCACCGGAGGTTCTGACCCTAAGCAGGCCGGTTTACAAGGTAAACAAGTTTTGGAAACTTGTCACTGAACCAAATATAAAGAAAAATGGCTCACAGCTAAAGAAAGCAGGAGTCTGAGGACTGAGCTGTGTCAGCGGATGTTTAGTAGAAGCAGCTGAAGTCTCTGCCTTTTAGGAGTGAGTGTGAAGAAGCTTTGGACGTGGCATGACTGTTTTTTTTTTTTTCTTTTTCCTCTAGAGTTTAACTGTAACGAAGACTACAGTTAAAACTGTACCGGTAAATTTGTCATCCTTAATTTGTACACGTATACGGTGTTCTTGTCACAAACATTCTTTTAGCTGAATATTTTAGCACTTGTTTATTGTTAGAAAGCTTTCCGGAGGTGTTTTTAATTTTTAATGCTCCACCAAATGTTGGAACCTGCTGTGAAGGACCCGGGTTGCAGTTGCAGGTTTACGTCCTCAAATCTCTTCCGCTTTTTGTAAATTCCACATTAACCGGCAGAAATAATTCTGCCAACATTTCTGTTTGTTTCATTTAAGCTATATCGCAATTCCAGCGCGCCAGGCGCTCAGACAGACCGAGGCGGTGACGGCGTTAAATGATGTCATACCTTTGGAAGCTTCTGATTGGCTCACTGATATGAAGGAGACGAAGGGAACCAAGAATATGCCATTTAAAACAAAAGATTAACATAAGTTTTCGGCTAAAATAAATCACTCTGCTGCTTTTCCAACCTTAAAAAGTATCGACAACTGGTGACTGACTGTTTAAATGGGCGGATGTAAACTTACGACGCGACGTTAACATCTGCGCAGCTTCTTCTTTTAGTGCGGAATAAATTTACCAGGCTTTAGTCGTCCGCTTATATCTGGCTCTTGTGTATAAAGCAGGTATCTGTAAAGTTTTGTTAGTAAATCAGGAATTATTTTGTTTACTATGAAGTGGGGGGTAACCTCAGTGTTGGTGTAGTAACGCTCGCTGCCACAAGGGGGGGATGAAAGCTCTGCACTGCAGGTTCAAATGCAGCTTCTTGGATTTACGACACGATAAAAGGAAAAGAATCTTCACCTGGCATCACTGTTTAGACTATATTAAGTTTGTAAAGCTTATTTTAGAGCCAGTGGATTGTGGGTTTTGCTGGTAGGTGCCATGATAGTCGTATACTTTGAAGCTGGAAAATCTATTCAAAAATTCCTCCGTATGGCCCTTAAACTGAACATAACTTGAGGAATGCCAGGGAACACAACCTTTTTGAATACTTTATAACCTCCTGAAACAACCAGCAGCGTGCTTTTTTTGTCAGAATGCATGACAAGTGGAGGTTGGAACTTGTTGCTCAACGTTTTTTAACTCAAGTTGGTGGTTGTGCAAACATGAATGTGACACAATTCTGCTAATTAACAGACGATTTTCTTTCAAAGCAATATGCTGTTTATTGGTTGACAGGTTTTCAGGTCCAGTTTATGCCAAAGGGGAACACCTAAAGTACTACTTTCATGACTTTTTAAACATCTATGTTTGGGTTTTGGTTTTTTTTGGGAGAGAACGTTATTTTATAAAAGCTTCCTATTCGGTCAGCCGCGTTGAACAGCGTATTTTCTGCCCTGCAGCAATCCTCAAAGGTTTCTTAATGGTTCATTCTGCAAGATTGTCAGAACACTCTGTGGAAATTTATCAACTGTACACTAATGGCTAGTGGGATTTTTATATTTAAATAAAATACCTTTGGTCTTACTTGCTCTCTAATCTTTTGAGAAGTCTTAGTTCAACTTTCCCAGTGGACACGTCAGCGGTTGATGGTGCAGATTCCGAACAGATTCCCTCATCTTCCCATGCCCCTGGGACGCCCTGTCAGTTCCCAGGTGAGTTTCTGACAAATGTTCCTCTTTTAACTAAGCAAGTGACTGTTATTTGAAGCAGCATGAAGCATGTTGTGGGATTATTTTATAGAACAACCGTGTATTACAGAAAAGGAGACTCGGGTTTTGTGGCTGAAGGACCAGGAGCTTCAGCTACCTGGAGGAATCGCCCAGCAGCTCGTAAAAGGCCACCGCCTGGAGCAGCGCGTCGCAGAGCTCCTCTCCTCCTCGCCTGCTGCCCATCTGGAAATAATTCCTGTACTTCAACAGCAGCTCGGGCGGGAAGTTCACCCTGGGAATCTTCTGCGTGACCGAATCGGTCATCAGCTGTCGGACGGTCTGCGCGCCGCTGGTCCGCGACTCGCCCACCATCAGCCCAAAATGTCGCCCCACTCCGGTCCGCATCATGTTCAGGACTCTGCAAAAGACAGAGAGGTCTGTTTTCACTGCCCCCCGGAGCAGAAGAACCTCGGGCCTACCTGGGAGGAACATTGGAGTCATTTGGTGTGTTTCTGGGTTCTAACAAGGCGAAGAGCATGGCCTCCACCGTCCTCATGTGGGCCATGACGGGGAAGAGCGCTGTATTCTGCACCGAGATGGACGGCTTCTCTATGATGTAGAAATCAGACGAGGGGAGGAGCGACACAGCCGCCGAGACCTAAGCGTAGAAGACGAGGTGGGCTCAGCAGCGGTCAGACCAAGGCCATTCAAAGCTCTGACGCTCACGTCGCTCAGGTAGGCAGACGCCATGTAGGTTCCCCTCAGGAAGTTGGGACAGTCCACCTGTTGCCAGTCCAGCACCAGCATCTCCCGGTCCACGTGGCTCCAGGCGATCCTGGTGGTTCCACATACAACAGACACAATAGAACTGGCATCCTGCATTAACACACAACAAGGCAGGATTAAACACACACAAATGACAGCAGGCGTAATATAACAACCCAGCGTGTGCCCGTGTCAGTGACACTGATCTCACAAACCCTGTAACATCCGCGTCCCCAAGATTTGAACAGTCAAGCCGCCTATATTTTCCCAAACTACCTTGAAAAGCCTGGAACACACACAGCTCCAGCTCAGACCTCAGGGCCTCACCTCCAGCCAGGACCTGTCCACCTCCGGCCTGATGAATTTAGCCAGATTAATCTTCACCTTTTTCTCTTTTCTAACAGGATTGAGGATGGAGTTGAAGACCGTGACAGCACTTTTGTGCTTCAGCAGCGGGACGTTCACCAGGCTCTCCAGGGTTCGGAACGGCCCGTGTTTGCTTCTGTACTCCACGATGTTGAGCGACTTCCGGCCTCGCAGGAGCTTCACGCCGGCCAGTTCCGACGGTGCAGCGGTGTTCAGCAGCCGAAGGATGACGTCTCGCTGCTCGGGGGAATAGTAGGCGTCCAACGGCCTGTTGTCGTCTTTGCATGCCGTGGAGGTGGAGGTAAGCGTGGATTCCAGCGTCTCGAAGGCGGCCACGGGAACCCGCGTCCGCCAACAACAAGTGCACTGCAGATAACGCGGTTCCTGCTCCGGGAGAAAGCAGTACTGGGGGCGACGGAATAAGCTTGACGGCCCCCCGTAGTTTTCTGTGGAGAAAATACCGCATTGGTTGTGGAAGTAAACACATCTCTCAAAGTTAGCCAAGTTAGCTTGTATGTCAAGTTTGCGCATCCACAAACGGACATTAAGGCAACTACTCGATACAAAGAAAACTATTTACTTCGGCGTGTGACAGACGAAAGAAATCTTCTAGCGTACAACATCGTAGATAACAGAGATAAATAGTCGTTTAAATTAAGACATTGTAGAGGGACAGTCAACTTCGTCCTACAGTTGTGGTCCGTCGGTTTTAACCATCCGGCCGGCAACTACAACACTGTGAAAGGTTCCGGGGTTTCTCCGCTATTGGCCAAAAACCTGCACTGCGGACAAAACCAAAATCTTGTAAACTTGAAATATTGACCTTTTCCTTTCTCGCCTGGTCATAAGTTGTAACTTTATTTATTTTTATTAGCGTCACAAAACAGCAGCGTGGAATGCTGGGACTATCCACACAAATACCCACGTTTCATTTTACAGTCCAATCATGTTTTACCTCGAAAGTCTTGAAATTTATTTAAAAAAAGGTGCTATAAGGTGGTACAGCATATGGTTGAAATATAAGGTTCGGAAAAAATCCAGAGGTATGCCATATTTCCTTTAATAGATGGATATATGAGTTCATCAAATTTGTAGTAAACTATTTATAAAAATCCCAAAACGCATATGCACAGACTATATTATCAGTAAGGTTAATATTGGTGGTTAATGCAGAGCAGATCACTCTTCCAAATAGCCAGGACATTTTGTGGGTCGACAGTATTTATTGTGTTTTGCAGAATATGGCTGAATCCAAGAAGCACCGGGCCCTCTTTTCCAACATGCTGACCTGTCACCCACGCAGGCAGGTTCTATTTCTGAGTCGTTCAGCCTGTCATTGTAAGTCAATCACCCTTTTACACGATGACGCCTGTTTCACTTCCTTTCACTGTTATTTCTGGACCTCTGCGTTTGTATGCAGAACAATCAACTTCATGGTGCTGCGCTGGTAAGAGGAAACACTGAGGTTGAGCCGCTGCCCACTGCAAAGACTGGCTTTTTTACCTGCTGTGGAGCCAAAATGGAGTTTCTGCCTGGCAGCTCTTTTGATTGGACTCCAGCGTCTGTCTGACAACCTTCACTTATGGCCAATCTGGAAAGAAATAACAAAATCCTGTTAGATTTGGCGCGACGGCCGGGTAACAATGTGTGTGCTGACTGTGGAGCTCCTGGTAAGTGTCCTCAGAACTATTTTTAGCCCTAAAATTGTTTTTTTTTTTTGCATGAATAGACTTTATGGTCGGAGGAGATGCTCCAACCTTGGAGTTCCTCTTTCACCAGTCAGCAAGTCTGTAAAAAGGAGGGAGAGTCCACCTTTCAAGCGGATTTTCAGTCTTGTCCAGCAGTTGATCGTCCTGATCCAGCGACGTTCTCTGATCACAGATCCAGACTGGGCCTCGTACACACTCGGCATCTTTGTGTGCCTGAACTGCTCAGGGATTCATCGTAATCTGCCCGCGGTCAGCAGGGTGAAATCCACACGTTTGGACCACTGGGAGGAGGCTCTCGTTGAGGTTTGGGCTTTTGTTCTTACCCTGAAATATTACCAGTGGCTTTTTCCTCGTGCGTTACATGATTTTACATTTGGAAAAGTCGATTTGCTGATTTAAAACACATATTTTAATACAGTTTCTTTTAAAGTTGAAAAACAAATCCGTGAACTTTTCTGTTTTTTTTGTTGTTTTTTTTTCTGCAGTTTATGCAAGAAAGGGGAAATTCAAAAGCCAGATCCTATTACGAGAAATGTGTCCCTACGTTCATCTACCGACCGCAGCAAAACGATTGCATGTGAGTGGCTGACGGCGCGCTGGAGAACACTGTTTCGCCCATAAGGACGGCTTCTTTTGGTTTTCAGAGTTCTGAAAGATCAGTGGATCCGGGCAAAGTACGAAAGGAGAGAATTCACTGGCGAAAGCAACCACCAGCCAGTCTATTGCTCAGGTTAATTATCCTGTAATATTGAATTATATTAAACAATATGTCTTTTTTTTTTTTTTTACATGTAAAGCAGTTTAATTGCTCTTTGCATCGATTTCTGATCCAGACCTCTTTGAGGCGACGCTGTGGAAAAAGGGCAGAGACAACAAGCAGTTTCTGAGAAGGAGGTTTCTTCTGTCCAGGACGGACTTCACTCTCAGATACTTTGCGAAGGAAGATGTGAGTTGTGGTTTTCACCCGTTGCTGCTGACTCTCCTGGTTAATGACCGCAGCCATTATGTTTCCAATCCCTGAACCGACTCCGCCATCCAACCAAGTCCAAAGTTCCCAAAGCTGTCATCTCCATGAAGGACCTGAACGCGGTGTTCCAGCCGGAGAAGATCCGCCACGCTCACGGCCTGCAGATCTCCTACCTGCACGGCGAGCAGATGAGGAACCTGTTTGTTTATCATGAGGACGGATACGTGAGTCCTTTTCCTACTTTGACATTTGGAACGTGTTGAGTTTCCGCCTCAGTTTCAGCAGCTCAGCTAAACTTTGCTTGCATGAACAGCAAAGCTCTAATCTGCAGGTGATCGTATCGCTGTTCAACGCCATCAGGGCCACACGGCTGGCATACCTGCAGAAGAAACACCCCAATCTTCACCAAGATGAGGTGGGACGGCTTTTTAGCAGCTAGGCAGCACGTCGCCGGTGCCACCCGTGTTCCTTGAACGCGTCTTTTCTTGCAGCTGCTGCCTCAGCTAACCAGGCAGTTCCTGAAGGAGGGCTACATGGAGAAAACCGGGCCCACGGTGGGTCAACGAAGGGCTCAGGAAACCCTTTCCCTGCTGCAGAGGAACCTGTTGACTGTCGTTGGGGCGGAGGTGTTGATCTCTCCGTGTTTGTGTGCTTTCAGCAACGGGAGCCGTTCAAGAAGAGGTGGTTCACGCTCTGCTCCGTGAACAGGAAGCTTATATATTACAAAACTCCACTGGTAAATCAGATATATAGGAAAATGGATGCGTTGGTTTGCTTGTTTTAAATCAGACGCAGGGTTAGATAGTGGGTTTTGTGTCATTCCTTTTTGATAGGACGCTGTGGAACTGGGCACCGTCTTCATCGGCACCGAGAACCACCAGTACTCTGTTTCAGAGGGCAGCAGCAAGGGTGTGAGAGGAGGCTGCTGGCACGGTGACATCAGGCTGCAAACGCCCGGGAGGCAGTTTGTGTTCAAGTGTGAGCAGGAGCAGGATCAGAAGGAGTGGCTGGAGGCCTTCAGAAGAGTCATTGCCCAGCCCATGACCTCCGAGGATTACGCCAGTACGATCTCATTGTTACACCTCAAATATGCAGCCGTTTGCTTCTGAACTCGCAGTAACGCTGTTATTTATGTCTTTTCGCTCTGTTGCAGATGAAGCCAGCTGGAGAAGGGGGAAATGACCGTTTCTGCCCGCTGGTTTGCAGTGGTTTCGGACGCTGGACTTTTTTCTGTAACTCACCGTGGAGGCATCGTTTGGGCAGAGCCCAGCTGATAAAAATACACGGCCGAACACGTATTTCCACTAAGCACACAGAAAAATATTGTTATAAAAAACAAAACCAAAAAAAAACATGGAATTCAAATTTTATGTAGATAATTTAGAAAAATCTTTTTTTTCCCCACATAACTAACATTTTGTTACTGTTACTGACTTTTATATTATTTTCCACGCACATTAATAAAGGCATAACCTACGTGAGATGATGATATTTAATAGTTGAAGATGGATGGATGGATGGATGGAAGGATGGATGGACGGACAGACGCTTTCTTGCGCGTGCCACGTGCTCACAGAGCTGGGGAAACATGGCCAAGACATCTCACTCGCAACTTTATACCGGTATCTTTAAAATGTATTTACATGTATATAGACATTTGATTAAATGTCTAATCGAACCTACCAATGGTTTAGCTTTGTTCTAGTTGGGGTACCGTTTTATTTTCGAACTATGTGAGTGTAGTTTTGTCTCCGTTGTTTGCAAATGGCAGCTTTCAGTTTGTCGACCAGCGCTCTGCCTCATGATTAGATACGATCTTTGGAGTCAGCTGCATCGGAGGGGCGTGGCCAACGCTTGGCTCGCTGGCCGCCGACGGCCAGTCAAGTTAGTGTGAGGAGTAGCGGTTCGGAGGCGGCCGCGGTCCCAGGTGGTGGCAGGTTTGCTGAATATGGCGAATATATTCTGCTAGTGTAAAAAAGAACAATAATTAACGCGTTTTGTGTGCAATTCCGGCGTGCCGACTGCACCGATTCAGGGACAACCCAAGCTCTGATGCGATCGTAGCGGGGGAGGCAAGAGCCTCCTGGTGTCTCCTCCATCCAGACAGGAGCATAAATGTTACATCTATCCCAGTTTAACCAGTTCGTCAACGCCGGAGAGGATGCGCAAGGACGTGAGGATATTATTAGTGGGAGAACGTGAGTAAAAATATGCGGTTTAAACCAACCCTGAGTGTGATCGTCTCGTCTTTGGAGTCAGTGATGCGACCTCACATGATGCTGACAACCAGATGGTGTTGGAGAAACTCGGATGCTTCTTGTCGTCCGTGAATGCTGAGACCTTTCAGCATCTTTTTCCCAGCTTAGAGTCAGTGAAACGTTTGCAACCATCACAGTAGCTCTGAAGGCCTTAAATGAGCCGCCTCTCCTTATTTATGGGATCTTCTGATGAAACCTGCTCAAACGGCTCTGACTCTGCTTGTCTCTCGCTCCGTCAACAGCCAAGGTTGGGAAGACGTCTCTCATCATGTCCCTGGTCAGCGAGGAGTTCCCCAACGTGGTATGGCCCAGTCATTTTGGCTCTTTCAGGCGGTAGCGGCCCCCTTTTTCACGGAATGCTTGCACCCATCTGTTGAAATGAGGTTCCCTATCGAGCTGAGGAGATCACCATACCTGCGGACGTCACCCCTGAGAAGGTCCCCACGCACATTGTGGACTATTCGGGTACTTTGGCAACGTTTGGAGGCTGCGTTTCTCGCAGGCTTCGGCTTGGTTTCAGCTCTCTGCTCTTCTTCCAGAGGCCGAACAGACCGACGAGCAGCTGTTCCAGGAGATCTCCAAGGTCCGTCCAGCCGGGTGTGTGTCAGCGTTCAGGGATCCGCGGAGCTGAAAACTCTGTTGCTTTCTCTCCCAGGCAAACGTGATCTGTATCGTCTACTCCGTCAACGACAAGAAGTCCATCGAAAAGGTGAGTTGTCTTCGTCGAATCCACCCAATTCTGCTTTTAGGGGTGTAAAATACGGCAGCATTTGATTTTTTTGCGATCTTTTGCAGGTGATCAGCCACTGGATCCCCCTCATCACCGACAACACAGACAAGGACAGCAGGTGTGAAAGAACCTGACCCAAGAACACGCTTCTCTTTGGTTTCTTAACCCTAAAAAGTTTCTTTAGTGTTGATTTACAGTTTGAGTCAAGAAAACAGCTGTGGTGTGTCCCCTGTCCAGGGTTCCTCTCATCCTGGTGGGGAACAAGTCAGACCTGGTGGAGCACAGCGGCATGGAGACCATCCTGCCCATCATGAACCAGCACAGCCAGATAGAGACCTGCGTGGAGGTGAGACGCCACCTCCGCTTCAAGCAGCCAAGCTTTGCGCTCTTCTTGGGCTTTAAATGACCTTTTTCTGCATCTGTGGGCCTGTGGCTGCGTCGTGACACCAGCACCTTGCTCAGACAGACAACCTACGTGTGTTAATACCCTGTCTCGACCTGACTAAGCTCACATGCACATGCTCACACACTTTCCACAGGTAATACACACACACCCCCACCCGTCCGCTCGGTTATCTAACCGAGCAGCACGTTTGGGGTCCAGACTGGGAAGGTCTCCTCTCCTCCTCCAGCGTCTCTGCCTTCTCTTTGTGTTGACAGTGTTCGGCCAAAAACCTGAAGAACATCTCCGAGCTGTTTTACTACGCTCAGAAAGCGGTTCTGCACCCCACCGGCCCGCTGTACTGCCCGGAGAAGAAAGCTGTAAGAGGATCAACGCTGTCGTCTCAGCCCCGGGTGAACTTTGACCTCTGTGTTCTCTCCCCCAGATGAAATCCCTCTGTGTGAAGGCCCTGACTCGAATCTTCAAAGTGTCCGACCTGGACAATGACGGGATCCTCAACGACAGCGAGCTCAACTTTTTCCAGGTGAGCCGACGTCTGCCGGCGACGGACGCCGGGCCGTCCGGGTCGCCGTGACAACAGCGGTAATTAGTCCGGTTGCTCCCAGAGGACGTGCTTCAACGCCCCGCTGGAGCCTCGTGCGCTGGAAGATGTGAAGAACGTGGTACGCAAGAATCTGAGCGAAGGCGTGCGGAGCAATGGCCTCACGCTCAAAGGTAGGAGTGTGTGGACTCGCCCCGAGAGTGTGTGTGCAGATATATGCACGCGACTGCTGCGTGTGTGTTTGTGGCGTCCTGTGCAGGCTTCCTCTTCCTCCACACCCTGTTCATCCAGCGAGGGCGCCACGAGACCACCTGGACGGTGCTGAGGAGGTTCGGCTACGACGATGACCTGGAGTTAAACCAGGACTACCTCTTCCCCCTGTGAGTGCACGTGCACCAGCGCCTTTCCGGGCTCCTGCGCTCTGAGATCTGCTGCGTGACTGCGTCCTCGTGTGCAGGTTGAAGGTTCCTCCGGACTCCACCACGGAGCTCAACCACAACGCCTACCTCTTTCTCCAGAGCGTCTTTGACAAACACGACAAGGTAAAACCTCCGCGTTTTCTTTTGGAGCAACTCAGAGGAACAAACGCTGCAACGATCAACACGGCCGCCTGTGAGCGGGTTTGTCTTGTCAGGGATTGACGGGAGATTTAGCCGTGAGATTAGGAAGAAAGTCAGAGTGTAAGTGGCAGCTTGCGCCAAAAGCGTCTTTACGTCTCAGCTGTGGACGTGTGCAAAGGGGACGGTTGTGGAAAGGATTCCGCTAAATCAGACCGGAGTCACAGCGCTGCCCCAGGGTTCCCTCTGGAGGGCTCCAACCCCGCGTGGGTGTGTTTCAGGACCAGGACTGTGCCTTGTCACCAGAGGAGCTTGCGGACCTGTTTGATGTCTTTCCCTACATGCCCTGGGGTCCAGATGTCAACAACACCGTCTGCACCAACGACCAGGGGTGGATCACCTATCAGGGATACCTCTCCCAGTGGACGTAAGTGAAGACACCCGACCCTGTCGCCCCCTGGCGGTCGTGTTTGGAAACGCACGCTCCTCATGGACGCCGCAGCGGGCGGATGATGATGATGATGATGGCTGTTTTGTTTCTGCCACCTGGGCCTTTTCCACAGGTTAACCACATACCTGGACGTGCAGCGATGTCTGGAGTATTTGGGTTATCTTGGTTTCTCAATCGTTGCCGAGCAGGAGTCCCAAGCAGCGGGAATCACGGGTGAACGTTACCGTCCCGTTTTCTAGCAAACTGCTACAAAATGGCTCTTTCCGCGTCGGAACCGCTGACGGGTTTCCGGTTCCGTCCTGCAGTGACCCGAGACAAGAAGCTGGACCTGCAGAAGAAGCAGACGCAGCGCAGCGTGTTCCACTGCAATGTTTTCGGCGACGTCGGCAGTGGGAAGAGCAGCTTCCTTCAAGCTTTCCTGGGGAGAAACCTCGCGGTAAATGCTCATAGTTACCACCTCAGCGGGTCATTTGAAGATTTTATCCGCCATGTTTTTGTCCTTCGTGTCTGTTTTTGTTTTTCTTCACAGGACCAAAAATGGATTAACGAGGAGCACAAATCCTACTACGCCATCAACACCACCTATGTTTACGGCCAGGAGAAATACCTCCTGGTGGGTGTCGAAAAGGCCTCGAAGGCTCGAGTTCTGTCCTTTCCGGCTGGAGATCCCAGCAGGAATTCTGTCCCCGATCACCGAGCGGACGTCCGCTCCGTTTCTCTTCTCAGCTTCACGAAGTGTTCCCAGACTTTGACTACCTGTCTGACGTGGACCTGGCCTGCGACGCCGTCTGCCTGGTCTACGACGTCAGCAACCCGTATTCCTTTGAGTACTGCGCCAGCGTCTTCAAGGTGAATCCGTCTTCGGACGCAGCTCCCGGCCGGCCGGTTTTAATCCCGCTTCTCCGTCTCAGCAATACTTCCTGGACAGCAAGACTCCCTGCATGATGATAGCGGCCAAGTCGGACCTGCCGGAGGTCCGGCAGATGTTTGGCTGCAGTCCTCTGGAGTTCTGCAGGCGCTATCGCATGCCTCCGCCTCAGTCCTTCACCTGCAACACGGCAGCGGCGCCCAGCAGAAGCATCTACACCAAACTCACCACCGTGGCCATGTACCCGTAGGTGCACGCGCTCCGCCCGGACTCCTGAAGGATCCCGTGCGCGGCTCCTCCGGCTACAGTCATCCCTGTCTTCCGTCTGTCTCCTTCTCCTCTGCAGCCACGCCCGCCTGCGCTGCATGTGCACCTGTAACCGGTGCACCTTCTGCTTGTGTCAGAACTTTCTCAACTCTGAGCTGCTGCAGATGGTCAGAGCCAAACTCTACACCGTCCTGCTCAGAAGGTCTCATTCTAACCCCCAGCCTCTAAAACCTCACCCTTTTCTCCATCCAGCCACGTCTCTTTCATCCTCTCCTCTTCCTCACCTCCACCTCTGACCATCCAGACGTCTTTTTTTTGTTTTTGTCTCTCTGCGTCACCAACATTTTCTCTCTTTCTCGACACCTTCATGAGCTTCCTTCCCGCTGGCCTCCGTGTTTATCCGTCTTTCTTCTCCCTCTTCAACAGGCACGTGAACCAAACCGCCCTGAAGACCTCCACCTTCTGGGTGAGGGCCAGCCTGGGTGCCACGGTGTTTGCCGCGCTGGGCTTTGCCGTGTACAGAGCGCTGCTCCGACCGCGGTGATGCCGGAGCCCAAAAATCCTTCCAACCACGTTATTGGTCTCCACTAGAATTTAGATGGTTTTTTCCCCCCATTTATTTATTTATTTTTTAATTTTCCCCTCCTAATTTCTCAATCCTGTGTTTTTTTCCTGCAATAATTTTTCTAACTCCAATGACCCTTTATTTATGTTCAGGTATTTGCAGAAATAATACGTATATTTTCCGATATAATTAGGAGAAGCTGCTAATGAGCCACAGGAAGTGACGTGAGCGAGTGACGTGAGTTCTGCACTCGTGTTTGACGACTGACGTGTAAATCTGTGTAGATGATAGAGATCATATCATATGAATGTTGGTCCAAATGGATTGCTGTATTCACCAAACGGAAGCGGGGATGAGGGATGAGTGATGTACTTCGCTCTTTAGAAGACAGGCTTTATTTTAGCTGGGTGTAGGTGCACACCTGGGCTGATCTGCTCTTTCTCATGTTTGGTTCTCTGTGTTTGCAAAAACTGGGTGGAAATAATCAAAAAAACGATGTTTGTTTAAAATTATTTCATTCACGTGTTCACAAAAGATGCAGTTATGTGGCTCGTGTATATTTCCAAAGAATTTAAGTTTTCAATTTGATCGTCACCGGTCTCTGCCTCTGCTTAAGTTTACAATAAAGGTGAGTTGCATCAGACGTGAGTAAAAGAGTGTTTTTGTAGAAAAGAAGTAGAGAATGAAAGGAAAGCGTTGTGCAACGCTTAGACCGACCACCAGAGGGCAGTGTTGTTCAACCCAAATCCGCCAGGTCCGTTTTATTGTCGCGATTGTGCAAAATCACATCTAAGATATTAATCACAGCAACAAAAGGTTCATTCTACGTAGAAACCAGAATTTCTCTTTGTTTAAATGGTAAATTTTACACATCAATCAATGTTTGTACTCGTTTTTCCTTTATTTTGCTGCCTGTGTGGTTGTCTGTGAGATGTTTTTTTTTTTTAATTCTAGTGCATCTTTGTTCAGGAGCTGTCTTTTAAAAGGTTCTTCTTTTCATCCAGTCCAAACCTTATTTTAGGCTGACCAGCTTTGTTGACCAGCCACCGGGGAGCCTGTGCGGAGACGGAGAAAGGCTTATTGAATGTCTGGAACCCAGAAACGCCGCCTTTCCCCGCCTGCAGGCGTCTGCTGCGGCTGGAGAGACCTTCAACGCCCGTCTGCTGCTCTTTAACGAGGATCTGTAATTACGTGAGGCAATAACTGCACCGAAAACCAAACAACCATGAGTCAGAAGCAAAGCCAGTTCAACTTTCACTGAAGCTGCTTAAAAATCCACCTGTTTCCAACAACAACACACAGAAAAACAAAAATACATTAGACTTAATGTTTTAGCCATTATTAAGGAAGAGGTGAACCACTCAGGACTTTAAATTAACTTTAACCAGCACCAATTTGGAGGAGAAAAGACCTGAACTGGCTGCCTTGTTTCCATGACAACACCATCGTATTCTGACGTTCACAGGTAGAGAGTGATGGAGCAGATCACACCCATGTCTGATCTTCCCTGCCAGGAATGGCGTCCACGCAGCTCTCCTTGCTTGATGTGTGTTCAGGTGCAGATGTTTGTCTGGAGCAGCTTGTCGATGATGATGATGATGATGATGATGATGATGATGATGATGATGATGATGATGATGATGATGATGGAGAACCTCCACCGACACGAGCCTCATCAGCCTTACTGTGGACCTGCGGGCGACATTTCTGACTCTATTCCCCTAAAACAACCTGGAATTCCCTGCCTTGGACACACCCTTCCCTCTGAAGCCTTGAAGCAGTAAAAACAACATAGGCAAGTTGGGTTTTTGTGATCATTTTTTAACGCCTAAAGGTGGATGTAAAAACGAGACAAAAACTAGAAAAGAAAGGGGGAAAAATGCAAAACAACCACAAACTAAGGGCAGTGCCATGTTTTATTAATACTGGGCTTCCTTGTTTTTCCCCTGAACATTTAGTTATTTTTGTATTCCAGAAAAGTTTTTAGACGCTTCCATCCTTTTGTTTTATTTTATTTATCACTTCAATCCGATTTTTTTTAATGAAAACGAGGAGCAGCAAACCAGCACACGCACATATGTGACAGCAGTGTCCCCCCCCCGACTGGAGCAGCCCCCCGGTGACCCCTGGATGCGCACCATCCGCCCCACCGGAGGCGGTCTTTGCGCCCCTCCCCACCCCACTCTGGGCTTCCCGTCGGCGGGGAGAGCAGCCGACTGTCTCCGCTGTGCGTCCCGGAACCAGCCTTCATGACGCACCAGAAAACGCAGCTCGTTCCCGGGTGGACTTTTCCTTCCACGGCTCCGTCCTGCGGGCTTTAAAGCCGGGTTGTCCGCGCCAGAGGACCCCCGTGGGTCCCCCAGGTCGGTGCCGGTCCCCGGCGCGTCCCCGGGCTCGATGATGTCATTCCTGTCATCTTCTCCCTGCGTCCGGATCCCAAAGTGAAAGACCTCCCAAACTTGGCTCCGGCCGGACGAACAACGCGCCGACGGTGCCGTGGGCGGCGTGGATCGACCATCACCAACTTTGCAACACACGCGTCGGTCAAAGCGCGCCGGATAAACGTCGGTTTCGGGGGAAAAGCGTCCGGGAGCGTGGTCAGCTGCCGCTGACGCGCCAGGGGAGCGATGTGGGGGGGGTGAGTCCTGATCCGTTCGGTCGCTGCGCCCCGTGGGTGCGTGGAGGGGGTGGGAGCAGCCCCGGGATGACGCTGGCACCCCGTGAAATGACGGTGAGCTGCTCTCCCGCGGTGGCGGCCAACGCGGAGGGCGAGGAGATTGAGGTCCTGGAGACCACCGACGTGTGCCCCGCGGCCCCCGAGGACGTAAGTACCGACACAGGTAACCAGAAATCACAGCCAGACCAGGTCTGAAATCACCTGTTACCCACGCCACGCGCGGTTTCCGTTGCTGTCGTCGAGGGGCTGGTGAGGGACCCAGTAATTACGCACTCTGGTGTTTGATTAGGCACCACGACCACAAAGATCTGATAGAACTGAGAGCTCAAGTATGCCATTAGGATGGGGGGGGGCTCATTTCCTAAACAGGCGCTTTTCTCCCTTTTGGTTAGTTTGATCAGAATCTTCCCAGATTCCACTTTCTGCCTTCCCTGACTCATTTCTCTGATGTTTTTTGTCTTTCCTTGTCCCAGCAATGGAAGTCCCTGTTTGATAAGGTACGTAGTGCATCTGCTGCAGCCTCCTCGCCCGTCTGCATGTTTCACGCTTTTTCAGGTGTTTTTCCAGGTGAAAATGATCAATAACCTCTGACATCATCTCCGATGGCAGCATGAAGCAACACACTTGGTAGATTAAACAGGTTTTTTAAACTTAAACTAAGAACATTGAGATAGATTACGCTGCTGGGAATGAAAGAAACGGAATCATTCGCTGATAAAAAAAAATTACAGGACAGATCTTTTACTCTTTTGCAATGTTGACCTGAAAATTGCTCTTTTTTTATCCGTTTTCCAAATTCAACCGTTGCTGTTAACTCTTGTGACTTGACTGTAACCTTCACCTTGTCTGTTTGCCCACTTTTGATCACCAATCAGCAAAACAGCGGCTAAAGTAGCATCAGCTGGTGCAGATGGCGGCGTCTCTCCTTTTAGCCCCACTTTTTCATTAGTCTGATTCCATTAAATGTATTTTTAGGGCTAAATCTTGTCTAGTGAAACATTAAATCCTTTGCCTGCCTGCTGGGTGACAATTCCAGCATATCAGGCAACGAGGACTGGCCCCGGGGGGCCGGCGGGCCCCTGGAAGCTGTGAGTGTGTGGCCCGCTGACCATGACCCTGATAATGCAATTAGAGTGATACATAATCTGGGATGCATTGATTTATCCTGCAGACGGACCTTAAACACATGCTGGTAAAACACACCCACACACACACACACACACACACACACACACACACACACACACGCAGGAAGAGAGAACACCTGCCCAAGCCTAGCCCTCTTATTATGCTATGGAGGTAATTACATGCGTGTGTGTGTTCAGGCGGTCGGTGGGGATGCCTGGGGTGGAGCCAGAGGCTGTCACTCTTCCAGGGTCAGACCGAGATCCCTGGGGATGATGGGAAAGGGCGAGCGCCGTCTGCGTGTGTGACGGAGCATACTCTATGAGCGGGCCTCAGGTGGGCCCCTCACCCCGCTGCCATTATGGGTGCAGCTTTGAGTTGGTGTCAAGTGGACCTAGAAGGTGGGGCCGTATTCTCCCAGCCCGGCACCCTCGCCACAAAGACCTGGTGCACTTAGCGCTGACCTTGGTGACCTCCCAGCTTCCGAGAGGAACGACGGGTCAATAAAGGCAAGGAAAAGGCTGCTTTTAAAGCCGTTTTAGGGAGAATTAGGCAGTGGAAGACAAGACTCTGCTTGGAAAAAGGCCAGACTCCAAGGTTTGTCTGCCTGTCGTTAACTAGACATAAACGCTACTTTATGTCTAAATAGGATGTAAATGGAGAAAGAAGACTGTTCAGTCCATTTCTGCTTTCCTTTTCTGCATCGCCTCGTTGATTTTTCTGTAGCTCCGTTTTGGCGTTTGCCTGAAACGCTCAGGAGGACAGAAGCCAGGCTGGGGATCGAATGCAGCAGGGACGATGCTGGAAGGAGAGCGGCAGCTGCAGCCGTCCTTATTGTCTCGTTACCAGCGAGACGCCGCCTTTTCTGTCCTCGCACATGAACGCACCAGCGCGTGAAGAAAACCAGGCCGATTATACAGATTCTACCAGCCCATAAGAGTAGCGGCTGTTTTACCCTCTTGATGGAGCGCTGATGGAGCTTTCCTGCTCTCTGCCGTTGCCCCGTCCCCGTCCCCACAGGAGCTAAGCGCCTAAACACTTCCACGTGGCCGCATACCTCCCAGCAACAGTGTTTCCCTTTGATTCCTGGTCAGAGGAAAGCTCCTGAACATGAGGTCTGCTCCAGATTCTGCCGGCTGGAGCCACTCAGACCTCTGAGCTCTCCCATCTTCCAGGAATGTGGTCTTTTGTGGTGGGAACACAGCTCGGTCGCAGCTCCAGCACTAACTTTTTAACTGCTGCACATCTTCTGTCCACCTCTCCTGGCAATGAAAGCTGCTACACACACTCTGCTCACGCGCTTCTCAGCGCTGGAATTCTTTTAATTGTTGAGTGTGTAACCTGGAGGGAAGCTCCTCCTCAGCTACATGTGCTCCGCTCTGGCAAGATTAAGCCGGTGTGACCGCGCGGTGGCTGAAACAGGCCCCAAACCCTGGAATGGTCCAGCCTCTTTGTGCATTATTACAACATGTGACCACCTGTTCGCCCGGGTGGTCACGTTTTCCCGTTGCCGTTTTGCGTTTAATTGTGCGCCGTGCAGCTGGCACCCTCTCAGCATCCAGCTTTCCCGATTGTTCCTTTGAAATAACCGGTAGCTGGTGCAGGAGAGCTGCTCGCTGGTGCGTGCAGAGGCCGCATGTCTCACCACAGCCTGTCACTGGTACCCACGGTAACGCCAGACGAGCGGTTGAGACGATGACACGTGGCCACGGTGGGTGAACATTAATTGGACTTTTAATTGGTCTTCCTGTGAAGATTCTTTGGTTCTTTTTTTTTTTTTTGTAACCATTTATAGCCTAAAAGTCGATTCCCGCTGGCAGGAGGCCGGGTGGCAATCTGCTGACACCGCTGCAGCGACCCACACCAGCTGACAACAAAGCTGGCAGAGACCAGAAAATAGGCCAGCATTATTGATTTGCTCCTCTTCCTGCTGCATTTGAAATTATATTTAAAAAAAAAAAGAAAACAGTCTGTATTGTGGCTATCATGACGCTGAGTTCTTATAAGCCCCATCGGAGGTTTTCGAGTTCTATTTTATAGTTAGGAATAAAATTATAGGGAATTATAGGGATTATATTTACAGCCCTGCACATTATAGTTCTAGTAATTAACATTTTACTTTTATTATTTAGTATTATAGTTTTAGTATTTTGCATCTCTTGCATTTCTTTGTGTATTTCCTCTTTCATGCTGCTAGAAATGTGAATTTCTCTCTATCTATCTATCTATCTATCTGATAGATAGAGTGTTTTCAAAGTATTCGTCTTTTTGTGGTGACTCTTAAACGTGTTGTCTCGCTTTCGGGCCGATTATACGCTTCATTTGTGATGAAAAAACCCCACCAAAACACAGGGAACCTCAGACTTTAACAGAAGGATTAAATCCCAGCTCGTCTTTCCCCGCTCGTCTGCCTCCCCGCTGCCCGGCTATAATTAGATTTCCTTAATGAGAGGCACGGTTCCAGTTGGCAGTGTGTGAAAACACCCTCAGCTTTTATGCAGAGGTAAAAATAACTGCTGAGTCTATAGATCTGGAAATGCTGGAATGAACTTAGGCCAGCGGACTCCAAACTGGCCTTAATGGGTTCTCAGTGGTGGGATTGGGTGTGTGGGTCTGGAAAACATCAGCTGTGTTTGTGTGTACATTCAGCATATTTGTACTCATCACGCTTTTATATTTAGATGAAAGGATTATCGGAGGTTATGGAACCTGTCATAGCAGAAGGCAAGAGGCAAAGATTTGGTGATATTAGAAAAATCCTGGTCTTCTTATGCCGAATGGATACGTGCAGTATGATGGGATGATGAGGAGGATGGTAATGATGATGGCCTCCAAAACCAGTCATCTTCTGGTCATGGCTGACTTTTATTGACTCAGTTGGTTTAGCGGACCGCTACTGATGTGCGCTTGCTCTGAAACCAGCATCGGTGGAAGCCTGGGTTCTTCCAGCCCAGCGGCTCAGCAGATAGCAGCAGAGAGCCACACACACCACCAGATCTCCACTTCCTCCTTGTGCCGACGTCGCTCGCGCAGCCCGATCAATTATACAGTAAAAACCCACAAATTAGTGGCTTGCGTGCTTTCAGTTCCGCTTTCAGTTTCGAGCCTCCGCTGTTGGTTTCCAAGCTTTGCCAGCATTAACTTCGCCGATAATTAGCATGCAGATCTGAGAAAGGTGTCGATCTGATTTGTGAAAAGCTTTCATTTAATCCCCGTGAGCCAGAGCTGCATTCTTCTAGGGGAGGAGCTGCTCTTGATGCTGACAGTGTCGCCAAACCAGATGGCAACCTTGGAATTGTTGCTACCGCTCCTTCTGGCTCAACCCGGCCTCACCTCCACCCTTCCTCCATTTCCCCCCTTTTCAAATCCTATTCTTTATGAGATTTATAGGAAATAATACAGAAGGCCTCCCCTTGAGGGGACTCGGGCCTCTTGTCCATTTGCCAGCTATTAGAGATAATAAATCTCCGCGGCGAATAGAGGCGCTGCTGTCGGTGCTGCGGGGTTTCGGTGGGAGGTTCTGACCTCCGGCCGAGCCTGGAGCAGAAGAACGGACTGAATAGGTGAAAGACAGCCTTGGATGACTGCTTCAACAAATGTTTTTCCCATCTCTTGTTCCGCCTCTTGTTTGGTGAGGAGCTGCAGAATGAATGAAGACACCTTTGATGGCGGGGTTGTCCCGGGGGTCAGGGGGGCTCTCAGATTTGTGTAAATGGGAGTTTAAGGGTGAGAGGTCATGGTTTGCTCCTCAGACAACAGGCTTCACACAACCTAGCATGAACTTGTACGTACCAGTGAGTGATGATGGAATAAGTTAGGATTTGAAAGATATCGTGTGTGTGAGAGAAGCACTCTCAGAACAATGACATTGCATTGACTGTCAGGAGAACTTGGTAAATGACCCAGGAACCTCAAAAAGGAACAAAAATCCCAGTCAGCCGGGTCAGGATCAGTTTGGTGAGGTAGATCTCACTGCTTCAGCGCTTGAAAAACTTCTGCTGATACAGACCGTCAAAGTGTCAGACACACAATCGTTCTGCTCCAAACTTTAGAAGGGGCCTGTCTCCTGGTAACAAGAGCAGAAGCAGGTTTAAATTCCTCCCCCTGTAGATCTTCAGGTTCAGGACTCTTCTATCCTCCTGGACGGCCTTATTAAACATGTTTACATTGAATATTTATCTGCTTCATCATTAGAAGGTGGAAGAACGTCTTTTCATCTTTACCTTTTTCAGCATTAGGGTTAGGGTTAGGTGTAGCGTGAGAACTCTAAACTAAATTTCATTTAGAGCCCTAAACACGATCACATAAATGTGTTTGTTTGTTTGTTTGTTTGGGGAAACCATCAGACGCCTTCACCCTGACCAGTGTTGCCAGGTTACGATGCAGTTGGCAAGGAAACGGTGACGGCCCATGCTGATTTGTGACGGCCAGGCGACCGTGTGTGTTTACATGTTTGCTCAAAGCCAAAGAGAGAGAGAAATGAAAGAGAAATGGAAAATATCAAGTGAAGCAGTGACCCAGTGTTGATTAGACACACACACACACACACACACACACACACACACACACACACAGTGTCACAATGCTGATGATAGTCACTTCGTGGCTGCTAAACTGGGTGGAGGGAGCTGTTAGGAAAGACATTTTTTTGAGTATAAATGACTTTCCAACCACAGACGATGGGACATAGTGGAGGAGCAAAACTACAAAAATGAGCCGAAAACGACGAGTGGAGCCCAGAAGAGAGCTGAGGCAGATTAGTGCCTTGAATTCTCCACTTTGTGTTAACCACACTATCGGTTTGTCTCACTTGCTGTTCCCTCTGACTCCGAATCCCAGCGGACTGGTTCTGCTCCCCGTCCTACCATTATCACCTGCTCGCATAATAAATAGCAGGTTCAAGTGTGCTGCGTGTATTACACTTATTATACCCCCCCCCTCTCCCCCAGGCTTTTACGGGAATTTCCCAGAGGAATCACACCTGTATTCAAGCACGTTGGAAATGGCTCTAAAAAACGCTGTCCTGGGACGAACCAGGTCCACCAGCTTGTTGATCTTGTTGCTTGCTTGCTCTGGTTTGTGATGTTTTCCTCCATTCCCCTCTCTTCCCTTGTGCACCAGTGACCTTGCCTTAGCAATTGGGTTAAGGTGTTAAAACCGTCACACCTTTGGCATTTTCTCCAAAGCGTGACGCGCCCGGAGCAGGCTGGACCGTGACATGCATTGTAATCTGGTCCTTATGTGAGCCAGACGGCTGACCTTTTCCTCCAGAGTCCTCCAGGACGGGAGCAGCGTGCTCTGGCTAATTAACAGCGTGAATCAGCGGTGGCTCATCCTCTTCTCCATCCACTCAGCTGTCCAGTGACACCAGCGGGGCGGGAATTGGATCTGACTATCTTTATTTCTCCGAGGTGGAAATTTGCTCTCAGCTGATAGGCAGACAACATTGAATTTGAACGCTTTGATGATAATGAAATTGAAAAATCCGAATGAGAACTTGACTGAGGGCCCAGCTAAAGAGTCAGATCAACCCATTCTGAACTGCTCCTCCTCAGCATAAAGCGGCTTTATCCAGGCTGGTGGTGAATTCTCTCTCTCCACAACAATTACACAATCCACCGACACTGGTAACCAGTCAGTGCCTGCTGGAGATGGCAGCCGTCAGCGTGGTTTAGATGTCACAGAATATTTAGATTAGAAGGTTCCTTAGTAAATTAAGATTATGCTCTGGATAGGTTTTCTTTGTTTCTGATATATAAAACACAAGATTTCTTTAAATTCTCTATGCAGTCCCAAATACCCAAATCAAAGTTATGAATTCTTTTAGGAAATCTTCCCCATTTGTTCTTTAATATTTATCTTTATAAAAATGAGGCCAAAGACAATAAACCTTACATTGTGTCTAATCTGTACCCCCACCCCCAACACTCCATCACAGCCCTCCGTCATGCTCTGCGGTTGTTTTCTACTTTGAACTGACACCAATAGTCCCAGTATGAAGGCTCACTCTTTTTCTTTGTTTGCGCATGTAAGTATGTGTGTGGGTGTGTGTGTGTATATGTATATATATATTTATATTTTTATATAAATCTGAGGGATTTGCTCCCTTTGCTGTTTGCAAAATACAGGCCGAATAGAGCGGAAACACCCTTGGTAGTAAAAGAAAAACATGCTTGGGACATAAATATGGAACTTGTCACATACCAGAACAAGTTTTGGAGTTTTAGATGTGAAGATTGTTCACACTTGGCCAGTTTTCTGCTGGTAGAGAGGCAGATTCTTATTTGTGGGGGCTGTTTTATATGTACACCTCCGGAGGAGTAAAAGTACAGCTAAATCTTGCATGAAATTGCCACTGGAGGCCCATTGTCGAGTCTGTGTGTCCTTCTGCGCCCCCCCCCCCACCCCAGCAGACGTGTGTGTGTTTATGTGCAAAGAAAGTAAGGCTGTCAGGAAGTAAAGAAAGGGAGTAAGCAGACGACCCAGAATTTCAGGCGAGGGGGTGTTGTGTATGAGGAGCTGAATGGGGCTTTAAGGGTGTGTTTGGGAGAAAAACTGGGGGAGAGGGAGGTGTTTGGATTAGACAGTAATCCCTGGTCTCGGTTAGGGGAAAAACAGCCCAGTGGGAGGGCAGACAGAATGACAGAGGCGCGTACGCTGATATATCCTGAGAGGTGTGACTGACATCGGCTGACGTTACTCCATCATGACAAAATGCCTCCAGCAGAAACTGGCTGCATCACTGCAGAAGAAGGTTGGTGTTTTCTGTGAGGAAGAATGCACCTTTCATGCATCCACATGTTTGCAGAAAAGAGAGAGAAAGGGGGGAAAGAGAGGAGGTGCTGTAATTTCTAGGCAGTAAACAAGGTTAACTGTGTTTAGGAGTGAAAATGATATATTTCTGCATCTGTTCATCTGGGCTGCTCCAGCTGCAGGGATAAATACGGTAGGCCTGCTTTTCTGTGTTTTCATGCATCAGAACAAGATACTTGACACCAAGCGTCATCCTGCTTTTGATAAAAATGTGCTGCAAAAAAAAGGGAGAGTGCATCACAATTGTTTTGAACTCAGTCCTGAGGTTCAGGGGACAACGGGACCAGCAGGAATAAAATCAGCGCAAGTGTGCACACTTTTGCAGAACCGCAGCCACTGTTGCAGCTCCAGGACACCAGAGTCACGACTGCACAGAAAATACGCTGGGAAATATGGAGAGAAACAGCACAAAGCAGCCTCTTCTCTCTGTTGTGTGTTTGAGCACCTGCTGCCACCATGGATTTACTCAGGCTCGGCCAACAGCAGCATATGGCAAACACACACTTTCACACGCTCGCGTGCATACACACATGAAAAGTGGAATTTTCATCTTCATGGGTGTCTGGCTTTCAAGGTTTGAGTGTTGCATCCTGTTACATAAATACAGCAGACATGGCAACAGGGAGGATTTGCACACACACACACACACACACACACACACACACACACACACACACACACACACACACAAACAATTAAAGTTGTGTTGTTGCACTAGTTGCTTGAGTTTAGATGAAAAGAAACAACAAAAATCCCACTACTGTTTCAAATCTATTTATACAAATGTACTTTCTTATATCAAATAAGGTAATAAGAATTTTCTAGCTTTGCATCCAAATCTGTTGGCTGCTCATTTTAAACTTCTTTGTTTTCTTAATACAGAACAACTTCTGATCTTATCATCTACAACTAAATACAAGCATATTCTTGTCAAGTTGAAAAAGTTGTTCTTTGTTTTAAATTAGCTGTTTCGGTTTATTGGCAGTATGATCCGGACAGTTCGGGCTTCATCAGCACGGAGCGCTTCAGGGATCTTCTGGCGACGCATGGTTCTGAGCTCGACCCCCACAAGCTGGAAGTCCTGTTGGCCCTCACTAATGGAAACGCAGATGGAAAAATCTGCTACCAAGACTTTGTCAACCTGGTAAGGTGTTCTGGCGTTACGGGGCAGATCTTTCCTCTTTTGGTAGAGCTAATGTTGGCAGCGCTTAAAGAAACACAGCGGCTGATGTGACTCACTGAAGACCTAGCAACAACGTGTAGCAACAACCTGATAGCAGCAAGACTTACACAAGACTCTGCAAAATATTAAATATTTATGTCTAGAATTTAAATAACACAGGAGGAAAACAACAAGATAATGAAAATTTAGGATTGCATTTTCACCGCTGGCAGAGAAACTTCATTCTCCTCATTGTTTTCCTGCAGGGAGGAGAGGCTTGGGTGGATGATAAATACCCCCCCATCCTCACCTTGCCCCACTTTCACATTCAGCTTCAGGCTGCTGATGGTTGAAGGTCTTATTCAAGCATCTCAGCTGCGCTCTGGTCCTCGGACCTCTGGCTAGTTTCCGCCGTCTCACTGTTGACCTGCTGACCCTTCGGCTGTATCAGCCTTGCTGGTGGGAAAGGGTTAGCTGAAGGATGCAGCGCACGTCTGCGTGCACGCCTGTGTCTGTGGAGACGGTGTGGAATTCACCGCTGCGTGTGAGCACAGCTCAGCTCAATTTCTCTCTGTTTATTGTGCGAACGGGCGGCTTAGGAAGAGGCCTTCTGGACAAACGTCAAAAGGGCTTTTCATACCGGTTTTCCAGCGGTGCATTCTTGTCACATGACCGAGTGAAGGTCACGGCGTGCAGCTTGCAGTGGGACAGAGAGAAAAAGGGTGTTTGTTCGTTTGTCGTTTTTTACCACCATCGCTCTTGTGCCCTGCGACTCTCGCATGCACAAGGAGGCAGCGAGGGGACAAGAGAAGCTCCACACACAGGGTGAATAAAGAGACGGAGGACTTCATTAGTTCATCATCAGAATTAATCACGAGTTGCTGTGTTGAGACCAAACAAGAAAATCAGAAAGAGGTCAGATTTTCTTACATTAGTTTCCTTTACTAATGACAAAACAAGTATTAGTTATAAAAGTAAGAATTCTTTTCTAATGTTTTTGTTAAAACCAGAGAAGTAAAGATGATGCGATTACGACTGACAGAATAATGAATGACTAGATATCAACTGGACGGAGTAAAGAAAGAATAGATGTAGAGAAGGAGGCCAGACAGTCTGAAACAGGCGTATTTGTCACACCGCCTCTTTGCAGCGCTGTAGCTCTCCTGTCAGTGTGATTGCCTGTGATTACCTTTTCAGCTGCTTTGTCACTGTCGCTGGTATCTTCTGAACCCTCCATCTTTCCTCCTTCTCCCTGTCCTCACAGTCTGCCTGTATTTGAGTCTTCAGTGCTTCTCTTCATGGTTGCTTGTGTGTTTGATCTTAACGCGTGTTGAGAAAACGCTGGAAGGTTCAGTCACACACTTATTGTTGTGAACACAGAGTCGCCTTGAATCGTCTCATGTCAGCAGAGGAGTCATGATGGGTTTGGAGGGTCAGAGGTCGGGACATCAACAGCACGTTTGACCAGTTATAACCAAAGTCTGTTTTTTAATCTTCTGCCTATAAAATTTTTCCTACATGCTCAATGCTCGTTTGTCTCTTCCACCTCTTCTCTTCCTCCCTCCCTTGTCTTTTCACCAGTGGATAAACGGACAGAGTTCTTTTATGTCTGTGAAAAAGGAATTGCAGTCACTCCTCACTAAAGCATTTACTGTCTGCAAGGGAACAGAGCTGCCCTGGGGAGGTCCGATTGTGTGTGTGTGTGTGTGTGTGTGTGTGTGCAACGCCCAAAACCAAGTCCCAAATAATTGGCTCTCTCTGATGTTTGCCTGTAGGTCCAGTGAAAGCGGAAGAGGAGCAGGACTTTTCAGATATTCTGCTCTTGCAGCTGCTTTGGTTTTGTCAGAATTTCAATCCTTTTTTGTTTAAAATGACCTGTGAATGCTAAAATTCATTCGCCACCCATCCTAGATTCTTTTGATATGCACAAATCCAAACAATCTCATCCAAACTTGCTGCCTTGAACACATGTTCACCGACACATCTGGACTTCCTACGGTGCTTTAGACTTAGAGTAAACTTTAGAGATGGGAAACGACAAAAAAGAACACAAAAGAGGGATGAAACAGACAGAGAAAAAGAAGAGGAGGCCGTGGGAGAGGAGGGAGGCAGGGACAGTTGCCATCACGTTGACAGACGCATTTTAATATCGGCAACAGCACAGATAGAGCGACCTTTATCTCTCCTCCCTCATCACCTCCATCTCCTGCATCTTCCGTCATCCAGATGAGCAACAAGCGCTCCAACAGCTTCCGCAGAGCCATCCTGCAGGGCAGCCGGCAGCTCCGAGGCTGCAGCCTCAGAGACGAGGTGGGCCTGGGGCTGTCCCAGCGGCTGGTGCGACACGTGGCCTACGAGACTCTGCCCCGAGAGGTCGACCGCAAGTGGTACTTCGACAGCTACACCTACTGCCCCCCGCCCTGGCTCATCCTTACCATCACCATTGCTGAGGTGAGGCGGGCAGTGATGCTGGAGTGTCTGCGGAGGTCTTCACTGACGATGCTCAGCCCCGTTTCCTTGCTGCCCTCCCAGGTTGTGGTGTTCATGTACTACGGCTTCCAGTTGGACCGGCTGGTCCTGCAGGTGTCCAGCCCGTCCTTCCTGAAGAGCCCACTGCCGTACCACCCCCAGCTCCGAGCCCAGGCCTGGAGGTACCTCAGCTACATTTTCATGCACACCGGGTGAGTTCAGATGTTTATGGATTTGAAACTTTAAGTAGACTAATATTTATTATTGAAGAAATGCGCACTTTTATACTTTACTGTTGCAAGTGGAGCTGCATTTGAATTCTCTTCCATTCCTCCTCTCAAGTCAGACCAGGTGGTCCAGGTTTAATTATCCCTGCGGATAAATGTAGTCTCAATAGAGAAAAGGAATGAAACGATTATTTAATTAGGCGGCTTGGACCTGCTGGTAAAGCTGGGATGATGACAGTGTGCAGTCAGAGGACGAGCTGGGAGCTGAAATGAGGACAGGGGCAAGTTTAACATCCTGAAATGAAATGATTGAGAGAATTAAATCAATGTGACTAGAGATCAATTTGGCATGCCAGTGGGGTTGTGTTGAAATTATCGGCTGTCTTGATTCAGCGTTATTATCTTGGGCCTAGAGTTGGTTTAAATGCTCACACCACTTCCTAGATGGCGTCTGGTGAGGTGTGCAGCTTTTGCCCTTTCATATTCTACTATTTTGTGGATAGAGCAATAGAATAAATCATTCTTGCCAAGCCTTTGTTGACCTCAGGCATCGAATTTAAATGACAAAATTATAAATGCGTCTGTTGTGTCTGGGCAGAGCAGACGAAGCTGTTTATTATTTATCTCAAAGTAATTACACATCAGCCGCTGGTGTCCTGATATCTCCCTGGCAGCGCAGGCTGTCAATCAAAGCCTCGTTTTAAAATTGTTTGTTTATTTATTTATTTATTTATTATTATATCAGAAGAGTCAAATGCCAAAATCAACGTATATAAACCTCACATAAAACTTATGTGAACCTGTGTGTGTTACAGGATCGAACATCTGGGCCTGAACATGGCCATGCAGCTGCTGGTAGGGGTCCCACTGGAAATGGTCCACGGCGCCCTTCGTATCGGACTGGTCTACGTGTGTGGCGTGCTGGCAGGTGGGTGTGTGATGTGGTAACACACACGACGCACACTTCCACTTTGCCGTTGTTCCATCTGCTTGTTGTACATTTTTCATGCATTCAGCTGCCTATCAGATTACAGCCTCTGGGCTTACGAGTCAATGAGAAAATTTAGCGTGTGTGTGTGTGTTAGTGTGTGTGTCTGTCTGCAGGGCAGATGGTGTTGCATTTGTGTTTTGTAACCAGACATGGTGGGATGTAGGGGGTTGTCACTGACCCGTCAATTCCCCCTTCAGACATTTACAAAAGGATCGAGCAAAAGAGATTCTTCTCACATGGGACTCACTCAGAGAAACCACACACGCACACACAAAGCTTCTTAATGATAATCC
>CAAE01007600.1:3348-24997 GCA_000180735.1 Tetraodon nigroviridis | reverse complement strand
TCTCTCACTAGATAGAAGCCCTCAGCAGCAGAAACAGGAGTGAACATTTTAATAGTGGCACTGCAATAACAATAAAATGTCATCAATCTGTGGGCGCCTCCTGCCTCTGTCACACCAAGTTTGTACAGAGTAATGACATTAGGCCCGCAGTAGCTGACATGCTGCTCTCTTAAAGGCACCGCAGCTCTCAAACAAACATACACACGCGCCCCAGAGACAAAACTCAGTTAATGTATGTTTTATTGTTCTGTTTATGCCATGCAAACAGCAGGTATATGGTTTCATTCTTTATGACTAACTTATGGCAACAAAATTCATGACAATTCCAGTGGAACAACAGACTGACTAATGTAGAGACTGGAATTCATTTCAGTGTCATTACAAAAGTTTAATTACAATTTTTTAGTGCTGTGCTAACCTGTGGTTGACCATGACCTATTCAGACATGACTACTGTTAGTGAGAAAAAGAGGTTTGTTGCGGTCATAAAAACATCTGAAAAATAAAAGCTGTGATTAAAAACAAAACACTGCAACACGATTTATGAGAATTACTGCTAACACAGTTGTACAGATGTCAGGTCTTCCTGGAAGACATGTGACCCACCACAGACTTGGATGCCTCTTAATCGTGAGTGCATTATTTTGTGTCGTTCTTTAATGAAGATGCTTTTGTATCAGAAGTACATTGAACTTAATGTATCGAAGGTGTTACATTAGCTGATGCTAGCAAAGTAGTCTGACCCAAATTGGTTGGTGAGACAGTTCAATTCTGAAAAAAGCAACACACTGATTCTAGATGGGGTTTTTTGGTTTTGTTTTGTTTTTGTTTTTAGAAGAAATTTGATAATGTCATTTATCCGAGCAGAACGCTGCATACGTGCGATACACTGCAGTGTTTTGGCCTCTGTATGCTTGAGCATTGTTCTGTTTAGGTTCGGCCTTCAGCTTGTTCTCATATTGTGTGTGACGACTAGAATCCATCTACATGGCTACTTGTGACACATCAGCTAAAAAAAAAAATCTAAAAAAAACCCCTACTACACACATGCATGTACACAACACACACAAGGGGGATAGGGTGGGCAGATTGTATGCATGTGTGTGTATGTGTGTGTGGGAACAGAATGAGGGTCTGGCCAGGTGGCATTAACACTGCACTGCCTGGGGCCAAGTCGTGCTACTGATCCTGTTTCTAATTCACCCCTGCTGGCAGTGCTAATGTGAGCTACTAGCAGTTACCACACAATCTGCTCAGAGGACCAGCCAGCCCTGCTCAGACCTACACATACGTATACAATAACCTCAGCTGGACGGGGCAATTAGCATCCTGCTCAGATCTTATCCCTTCTCACACCGAAAGAAAGGCTTTGCTGTGCAAAGCAAATCTTAAAAATACCTTCTTTTTTTTTTTTTTTTAAGATATTTTTTCTTAGTCTAGTACAGGGCATGTTTGAATTAGAGCCAGCGTTCACACAGCATCATAAAATCTGCTTAAACATCAGGCCTATAGGAAGACAAACAAAGCAGAGAAGTATAATAAACACACACAAACACTACTGGTACCTGGACTCTTTATGACTGATTATGTCGCCAATGATTGTTTTGGGTTCAACAGCTCTAAATCGCCCCAAACTCTTCAGATAGTTTAATGGTTAAAGATTCAGAGCTGATTTAAATGCTCAGTAACTTTTCTTAATGGAATTGGTTGGAGTGTTACTGGAAAATAAACTCGTCTTATTAGTAGTACTAGGAGGAGGAGTAGTAGTAAAGATCATAATAATAATAATAGGACAAAAACACATGAAAACATGAGCAGAATGCGTTTGAAAATTAGATTTTTTTTTATATTTTTGTAAGCATTTTTGCTCTGTTTAGTGGACCTTCTACATTTACTACAGACGCTCCATACGCTGCATGAAGAAAAGTGCAGGCCTCTTTATATTGATCAAACAGAAAAAAACAAGGCATTATTTGCATAAAAAAAGCCAAAGTTGCTTTTTTTTCACATTGTGAAGAAACAGTTGAATATAACAGGCAATGAATTCATAGACAAATTGAACAAACGCTGTTTCCAAACTACGAGTCAATGATTTCTTTATAACGGCAAGCAGGAAGACATAACCACACACTGTTTGTGTGCTGGGTGGTAGGGGGTGGGGTGGTTGCCTTGGAAACAGTTTGGTCCAGATAATTATTACTGTAACTGTCTCTGCACACCCCACCTATAACAGAAATGGATCATAAATTCTAATCACTGAGTGGCAGCCTTCTGTCAGCACGGTTTGCTCACTGCTGCCTCTAGCTGGCCAGCTGAGGAAGTGCAGGGCAGAGTGAGCCCGCTGCTCTCGTCCCAGCGTGTTTTTCCACCATCCTGGTGACACAAACACAATGGAATCTAAATACACACTCCCCACCCCCAAGTTTTGTTTTTTTTTTAATAAATCATTTTCACCAAAAGTCAAACCCAGATGACAATAACAATTATTTAGAAACATTAATGGCAGAATGGAAATATGGCATCATGCTGAATCTGTTTAAATATTTACAAAGTCATATTCCCATGGCCCATTCCTAAGTAATCAAAAAACAATTAAATATTCTTCCCAGTTGAAAGTGCCTTTTTTTGTTTGTTTGTATTTAAAAGGAAATAATTCAGTGCCTTATAAAGAAGTAGTCCGGGGTTGAGGAGAAATTGCATAGTGAGCGCCCTACTTTCTCTCTTCCTTTGTGAGAAGAGGGAAGGAACAACCAAAATATGAAAAACAAGAAAAACTAATAAACAAACAAACACAAGAGAGATTAAAGAAACATTAAAAATATAAACTAGTCGCTAAAGGAAATAAGTTAATTGCCTGGTTGTGTGTTTATCGTGATATTTGTTTAGTAATCTTTTTCCACAGAAATGACCATCGTCTGACCTTGTTTTAGAGCTTCTGCGGTGGAAGATTTTTCATTATTATTGGAGCAAATGACACGGGTACTTTTCTACTTTCCCTGTCTGATCAAACTTTCAGACCAGTCATCACATTCACAGGTTCACAGCAGAAATCTGCCTGTACAGAATCTGTTCAAGAGCTGATTTAAAATCTGCTTTTCCCAGTAAAGTTTCCCTGACAGAAAACAGGTCTGCAGCGGAGGTCTTCACCACATCACCAATTACTGGCAAGTGAGAAGCATGTTTCTGTCTCAGATTAGTCTTAAAAAGCGAGTTCAAAAGCCAAGCCACAACAGAAGTCAATGTTTTATACGTGCTGTTTTAAAATTAGATGCCACAGCATTTCTACTTCCTGTAGCATGGAGGAGCAACCAAGTTTCAGGCTGATCAAATGACCTCAGCGCTCTCATTTGAAGACAACTCTGCAGAAACTCCTGCAATAAAATCTTTTAATCATCAATTGTTTTCACTGAAATTTGGTCCATCGCTTTCAAAGGACAGATGGTGTCACACAATCCTGCACACTCAATGTCTTTCAGAAAATAAAAAAAAAGCAAAGCATGAAACATCCTGCGCAACTTGAGACACCATTCTCACAACTTAATTTCAAAAGAAAAGATGTTTCATGCGAGAGGAACTTTGAAAAAGTTGATGGCACTGCGTGTTGGCAGTTTTACGGACACAGGAAGTGCTTACATCACACACACACACACACACACACACACACACACACACACAGGTGGATTTCCTCATTAGACACTATTGACAGGCCACATGAAAAAGAATTGAGCAGCCTTCCAAAAGGGCTGGAAAGCAACCATCGTGCAGCCCCTTTTGGTCTCCCCACTCCCCTTGCTCCGCTCCTGGTTGTACTCTCCCGCTTCTCTCCTGTGGCGTACATATTTCAGATCAGAAAAGCATGTTTGGTGGTATACGTGAGAATTATTAATCTCAGGTTCGGTATTTGTGGTGAGCTGTTTAAGAATTCAGACTAACAAAGGGCAGTGAAGTCACACAACCAGACTGACAACGCCTGCCTTCCTATCTCCAGGCACATCCACCTGTCTACTCCTTTTGCCGTACATCACACACACCCACACACCCACGCACGCACGCACGCACGCACTGGCACTGTCTCTCTCTCACACACACACACACACCCCTCTTTTGTTTCTCAATCCTTGTCTCTGACTGTCTCTCTCACTGACCTTTGGAGCCACTCAGGTTCACAAAACACCTCCAAACAGCTCCTCTCTAATGGCCCTCTACTCAAACAATCGGTACAACGACCTGACGAAGATGATTGATCTCTGACAAGCGGCTCGATGCATTCCTATGAGTGATTAGAACGGCCGAAGCGAGAGGGAGGGAGAGAGAGGCCTATCAGAGAGTTGGTGCAGATTTCTGAACAACTACTCCAGGCATTTATCTAATGTCAAGACGTGCAGACAACCTTTAGTCAGAATTTGATGTCAGAGAAACCTCAGAATGACAAGATATCCACACTAACAAGCACACACGCCCTACTTTTTAAAGTAGCTCCAAATATTCTGAGCAAAGTCATTCCATACATTAAATCATGTAGTCGATTGTAGTGTTTCTACATTTAGCAACCCCCAAAGAAATTTCACAGAACAGCTTTAGGCTTCAGTTGTTACTGAAAAAAAGTACTTCACATACAATTCTGCATTCACTTCTAGCTTCAGTCTTAGCGACACAATGACAGAGATTGGCTCATGGCCACGTCGTCATCAGGAAAGACAACTGTTCGCTTATATTAGGAGGGAAGAGTGCATCAGTTATCCAACGAATCTATCCTAAGAGTCACAAGGAGAGCGGTGAAAACACAGTGACAAGAGGAAGAATCACTGGCGCAGTCAGCAACTACCAATGTTCATCATAGATCAGCCTGTAGAGAAGAAAACAAGATCTAGACTTGCTAGTAGTTTTGTTAACATGTGTAATACTAGAAAAGCGCTCCAAGGGTCTAGACTTCCACCAAAAAATGTTAAAGTTCTTTGAAAAAAGATTCTATGTTCAGTATAATTAGGCAGAAGTAATAGAAGGTTTTATATAGTAGATTGTTTTGTGATCAAAGCCCCTTGGCCTTTAAAGCTGGAAGACCAAAGGTCAAAGTCCCTCCAGAATCCAGAACATCACCAAAATGTTCATCTTCGGTTCCTTCGATTAACATTTGCAGAAATTTTTATTAAAATCTGTTCAGAATGTTCTGGGTTTTCTTGCCAAAAAAAAAGAAAAGAAAAGAAAACAGATAAACACTGGCACATAACCTTGGTGGGGATAATAAAATAGAATCGCAACAATTCAGAAAAGTTATAAAACCAAACAAATAAAAAAACAAGAATAGAATATTACGTCTTAAAACCCTCCAAACCCAGTTATGAACTAATGCCTTCTCTGGTTTAGGCAGTTATGTGTCACAAACGAATCAAGTGTTTGACTGTTCCAACTCTTTGTTTCTAAATCGATGTTGTGAGTTCCAGGAAAAGCTAACCAGAACAACCAAAGTTCCATTTTACTTAGAAAACGTCAACAAATCAGTCAAAAAGAGCTTGTCCAGGACGCAAAGAAGAATATTCCTAAAGAATAAGGAATGAGGTTTACAAGATTGTTCCGTTTTTTCAGTTGGTTAGTAGGAGACAACAGCTTTTTGACCAGTTGGAGACTCTGATGAGGCATGTGGAGGGGCCAATGCCACTAAAAGAACAGAGCACCATAGTATTCATTTCTCCATCTCTAAAAGCACAGAATGTTTTTCAAGATCACCCGAGCTGAGTCAACAGTATCGTCGTATAACAGCTCAGAGCTGTGGAAAATAAGAATGCCTTCTTTAAAGATCCTGTTGTGCTGTTACAACGGGAGATAAGGGCGGATTAGGCTGAGAGACACTCTCAGCTGAGACATGCAAACATGCTGTTGAACATGCGTGGAGGCAGGCCCAAGTGTACTCTCCAACTACAAGCAGTGAGGACCACATGTACTTTACCATTAAATGGGTGAGCGCTGGGAGTTGAAATGAAATAAGGGGAGGAATTACGTCCTGGGTCAATGTGTGGATGTGTAGTTGCCATCTAACGCCAAAGTTTGATGTAAAAAAAAATTAAATTTAAGTCTGAATCTTCTGAGGCAACACAAAGCTGTAATGTGGAGCGAGCTATACAATTTTAATTGGTCACAAAGAAGAAAAATTGGGGGCCAATGGATGATGACGCTCCAAGTTTACCTTGGACGCAGATTTGTGCTTGACTTGGACAAAAAAGGTCAATAGTCGATGGACAGTAAATGTCAATAGACTTTAATAGAATTTGTTTAAAACAACTGCTTGACCTAAATGCCCTTTCTCTCTCTCTTTTTCTATCGGTGTCCTGTGTGACAGAGACAGAATGTGTGTGTGTGTGTGTGTGACTGGGTGTGTGTGAGAGAGAGAGAGAAACAGAGAGGCAAATGCCTTTCATTCATTTAATTAGTGGTACTTCAACCTACATGCTAAAAAGGGAGAAAGAGCAAATATTTTACCACTAATAATAATTAGCTCCACGGTCAGAGCAGAATCGGTCATAGGTGAAAGTTATTTTCACATGTCCAACTTGCGGTTAAGTAAAATAATCAAAAATCAAAGATTTCACTGTCGAACTCATTTTAATCCAGGAAGCAAAAAGAATATTTGTTTACTAAGGTAGAGCTTTCAGCAAAAATGTGAGACTTAGTATTTATTATTTACTCTATTTAAATATATAGCAGCTTTAAAAACCACTAAAAATGCATGGAAAGAAAAGCTTTTAACCCTAGGGTTTAAAATATATCCAAAACAGAAATGTGATCATACACAGAGTGTATTGTATTGATTATGATTGGTTTCCTTGTCTTCTTTTCCAATACACATCAGCAGCGCTTTTCGTCCAATAGCCATGCTGTTAGAAGGACGCTGTCCTGTGTCTGCAGACTGCGGGCTGCAGGAGTGGAGCTGCACACGGGTAGCGTAATATAGACACAACCATACAGACTCCGACAACGCCGTCATGTCTTGCCGCCTCATGCCGTTTGCAAAGTGGTCAAATCATTGATTCAGAATATTGACTTATGCTAGAATCGGGTTGAATTCTCGGGTCAAGCAGCCCCTCTGTCACGGCCCCAGGAAGCTGTTCTGGATTCAGTGGAACCAGAACTGAGTTCCTGCTCACTCTGCTCTATACCGTGCTTATACTGTCTGGATCAATCAGCCTGTGTGGTCCAAAACGTCAATAAGTCCTGTAAAACTGCTGACAACCGGTTATTTTGTGTTGATGAAAGACATAGTAAGAACTTAACAAAAACTGGCGCCAAACTAATCTTTGCAAGCAAAAGAGAGGAAACAGTGTGTTTCACTGTAATTCCTGATCAGTCATTATCTGCGTCATCTTTCGCAAACAACCCGTTTTCATTTTGTTGCACGCACATAACACACGCACAACAGCTCATTTTATGCTCAGGCTCTATCGGAACAAAGAAGAGCAGCTTGTGGTCAGAGGTCGGCCAATCGCGTTGAAATTCATTTCCTGGTGGCTCGTGTTTCAACTCGCGGCAATATGGGGAACATCCCGACTGCTACAGCGGCAACTCGAAAAAACCGCTCATCCTGGACAACTTCCTGCTATCACTGTAGTCATCAGGTGCTACTTCTAATCTTTAGCACATGTGGCGGAAAAACACATGAATGACTGTCGTTGATGGATGAAAACATCTGCAAATGGGACAATGAATACAACTAAATAAAAACAGATCGATAGATAGAGAGAAAGAGAGGGAGAAAGAAAGAGAGAGCAATGCTGAGGGAGGTAGGGCGCTCCAAAGAGAAATTCTGGCTGGGTAAATATAAAATGATACACAACTCAATTTAGTGCCATATTTTTAACACCACCAACTACTTACACTTAGACGCACACATGCACACACGCATGCATGCACGCACACACTTTCTTCAACACAACGACAATCCAGTCCAATGCCAAGACAGCACAGATGCAAACTCCCCCCTGACCGGGTGGCTGCCAAGGGGCCGCTTCCGAAGCCTCTCCACCAGCTGGAGACTCTCTGATGAGGCCAACACATCCATTTCCCTGGTAACGGACTAGCCCAGGCACACACACACACACACACACACACACACACTCTTGCATAAAACATGTATGTGCTCCCATGTGAATATGTATATACCACGCAGGCTTGGTGTCCCGATTGATGCCTTCCCCATTCAAATCCAGCCCCCCCACACCACCCCCCATTTGCTGCCAGGCCTATTATCACTCAGGATGTATTGGAGGCCACAATACAACAGTTACACACATTAACACCCACTTCTAGACACATGCAGGCAACCAAACCTTCACCTCTGGAAAGATCAGGAAAAATATTTCAGGATTTTAGGGCTTTGTGTTTGGAATAAAAAATCGTTTTGTTTTCAGTTCAGTCCAAATAGCATCTTCTTCCTGAGTCAACTGTGTAAAATACAAGCTTAGGGGGATGTGTTTGTGTGCAGCGACGGTGTTAATCAAAGACAGAATCGAGCCAAAAGGCAATTTTGGTTGTAGCAGATCAAAAACTAGAAGGAGTCATGTAGAAGGTGGAACTGGTTTTAACTCTGTGACATTTTCCCCAAAAACTAAGTCGTTTGTTCATTTTTGAGCGATTCTTTCACAAGGACTTTACAAGTCCCGTAACTAGAAATGTTTAAGAGTTAAATTTTACTTTCATGAATAACAATTTGTACACCCTGCAGTTGGGCAATCCACAGCCAGTTTGAGTCAGCGTCTCTTTATGTTCAAGGGTGTGCCTCTTCAATCTTCGGCGTTTGCGAGCAGACAAAAGAAAATGCACCTGAAGAATCAAAGGGTTTTCTTTAATCAAGGACAAGATTAAAGCTAAAAAAAAAAAAAATGAAGTGGAGAAGAAAGAAGAATGTAATCTTTCAGTTTGAGGTGACAGCTAATCCCCTCAAGAGTCAAGGTCAGACAAACAGCACCTGTTTGTGTCAGGCTGACGGAGAAGGGCACCGGCTGGCGATGACTGGCAGGGTGCAAGAATGAGACCTGAGGAATGAGAGCATGAGGAGGAACCAGGCTGCTGGAATGGGATCAGTGGCTGAGCTTTAACCTCAGAGCTCTTTATGTTGGAATATGAGAATATGCTCCGTTGCTTTTACACACCGAGCGTCCCGAGGCTTCCACGAACTCGCTCACCCTCACCGCCTGAAAGAAAAGGAAGCCTCATAGATGCACGTGTCAACTGAGCCCTGCAAACTCTTTTGATGTTTCGGTTCTTGTGTTGAGGGGACTGCAGACAGATTGGGGGACGTTTGGATGTAGTGCCAAGAACAACAAGCAAGGAGGCAGCTGCGTGCACGAGGAGGCAGGATCAATCCAGGAATCAAAGATGGCTGACGAAGAAAGTAAAACAGTTTATCAAAGGGAGGCATCCAATGTCACTGGAGTTAGTCGGTGTCTTTAAATAAATTGACTTGGGTGGAGGCCACAGACTTACTGCATGCAGATGAGCAAAACATCTGCCCCCACTGCAAGTGTTGTCAATTTTACGTAGACTCGTGATAAATAAACTCCTAAAGACTGACGCCTGAGGGTCAGAGGGAAATTTTTACAACTTTTATGCGTTCTGATTAGTTTAAGGACACAACGCTGCTTTAAAATGACTGTTTCTTAGTTGACATACCATATTGCATAGCTAACTGGCTAACCTCGAGGTACTGTTATATTTCAGAGGAGATGAAGACTATTGAATCCCCACAAAACCAAATAACAATAAATAGACACATCTGACAATAAAATACATTATTGGTTACAAAAAATTAGGGTTTGCATACTAGTAATAATTATTGGGAATTTATATCATTTCAATGTTGTTGATAGGACTTTTTAATTAGACATAAGAATATCATTCCTAGATAAATCAGAATTCATAATTACTCTTTAAAATAAAAGTGACTAAGTCGATGACTTTCTGTTGTGCTCCTGATGAAATGTTGTGCATTCTTTAACAGCCTTACTTTGAGTGTATAAACCCAATTTCCCACCTCCATCTTTATCCTGATCTGCTCACTTAAGTGAACATGAGGGAAGCTTCTGCAATAAATATACAGGTTTTTGTGTCTCACCCTCCGCAGCTGGAGGGAAACAGCCTCTTTAGAGATATCCAGACATTTCCTGAGGCTTCGTGCCCCCAGGGCCTCCCCTCTTTGCCCATAGTGGGAAGAAATCAGCAGCTAAAGTGTCTCCTTTCCCTGCAGCTACTCCCATCATACATATAGAATACACGGCTAATGCCCGGAAATCATATTTTCATATTGCTTTAAAAGCATGCTCTTTTTTTCCCAGCAGTTTAAGACGACTAAAAAGATCAAATGGATAATGTAAAAGAAAGATGCTTTCTTTTGAAGGAAAATTCATAGAAGATGTGCTATCGCTACACTCCTGTAGAACAGCTAGAAACAGAAAAAACACACCATGATAAGGTGTTTCAAGTGTATTCAAATATAAAGACATTTTGATTAAAATAAGCAGATACGATAGAATCCATTAATTTTAAGCCATCTCTAAATAATATTTTGCAATTAAAGGTTTTATTTCCCTTAATTTGCCTTGTTTTCTGTAAATTCAGCCACAATAAAAAGATCTGTCCCTGTAATTATTTTGTGAAGTTCACACACAGTTCCACCTATGTGAGGTAATTTACCAATCTGTGTTTTTACATATAAAGCTAAAGTTTGGCTTTTCATTTTATAGGCTCTTTTTTTATATTTTTTATATCTTCAATTCAAACATGTTTTCTTTTTGGCGTATTGCTTATTGCTTGTGTATTTTACCAGCCATTTTATTCTGTTTTCTATTTTGGTTTACTTATTTGAGAAAAACGTAGTGGCCATATACATTTTGCTCTAAAAATAAAAATGATGACCGACGTGTTGCAAATTAATATGAAATAGTCTCAGATAAAATTGAAAAGCACTGAGAATCTAAAACAAGTGAAGTTGTCGAATTCAAAGAGTCCTAAACAGTTTTATAGAATAATTTGGTAAAGTACTGAAGGAAATTAAAAAGTGTTGACAACAATGTTACACGACAACTGTTGGATAGATAGAAAATGATGAAATTGAGCCATTTCTAAAGTGGCGATGGGGTAGCAAGGTGTCAAGAGGTTGACAAAGCGATGAGAGATGACTCTGCGTATGCAATATTTCTGTCAGGATACAGAGGTGTGGAGGGAGTGAATTTTCCTGGAAGGCGTAGATGAAGAAAGGCTCGTTGAAGCTCGGATAAAAAGGGAAAGGAAAAAAAATCAGAGAAGTCAAACGCGGGGACAAGACAACCACCCTGCAGCCTTCCACTCTCATCAGCTGTCAGATCCTTACCTCAGTTCCAGTCGTCTAACCCACCTTCTGTTTCAGGTGTTGTCTGTTCTTCCTCACCTTTCTTTGGTAATAACTATCACAGTCTTGGTTCTTTCTCCGCTTGTCTTTCACTACATTCTGTCCAGATATCAGTTTAATGCAAACGGCTGTAGATTTGCAGAGATGGGGTGAAATTCTTACAGCTGTTTGACGCAGCCTTACGTTGTTATTTTCCGACGCTGAAAGTTGCCCGTGCGTGTCTGGTATGATGTTTTGCTCAGAAATCTGACACCATGCCAACATGCTGTGACATTTACTTTCATCGGTTTCTTCCCATGGTCATCTCATGAGCAGCTTCTCACGGCGGTAGAGAACTGCGTAACCACTAACTGCTTTAGCACTTTTTGTGCTTACGAAGCCAGAAGACTAGAATAGAGAGACTATACAAAAGTGATAATGAGTCCGATTTTCAGTGATGAGAATCTCATTTGAAACTGCCCAGATTTTTCCCTACAAAGAAAATGGTGTCTGCTTGTGCCGTCTCCTCAGAATGTGTTTTCATAGTCTCTAAATCATTCCTAGAAAAACATGTCTTTTTCCCTCTCTGTGAATAATTCTTGCTGGTGTGTTCATTCACTTCTCTAACTGAATTGTCTTCAATCATTTCCTGGACATCTTTATAGAGGATCTCTTAAAATTCCAACCAAAACCCAAGTATGGATGCATGACTGTTCGTGTGAAAGAAACCTAAATCACAGTACCACTTGTGATGTATTTTCATAAAGAAATCCGATTTGAAACAAAACCGATTGTAGGCTGCTCGTGGTAAACACTGTCATGTCAGGGAGACAGTTAAGTCCTGCTGGCTTTTCCACTTAAAGGCTCCACTTAAAGCAAATTATCATTTACCTTTCGACGTGTGCCAGATCATTAGGCAGGGACATTAAAACCAGCCACCACAGCACCAGAAGAGTGTTGAGTGAACCTCTGCCCAGTACAGGCTTGTGTAGAAGAATATGTGTGTGTGTGTGTGTGTGTCTGTGTGTTTGTGGGTTACATGCTTAGTACCAAAGCTAGCAGCTAACTACTAGCAAAGTGAGGACTTTTCTTTTTGGACTTAGGGCATTTTGGCTAGTCCTTATGATTTTAAATGTCTGCTGGAGGGTTAAAACTTCATTTTAAGGTTCGGTTCAGAATTAAGTTTTGGTTGTGATTAGGGAAAGAGTTAAGGTCACAGGATTAGTTGGGATTTTCACAGTTTTAGGGAGATGGGTAATACAATATGAACCTCTTATGATATATGATAGAAGTACAGCACAGATGTAAAAAGATGTGTGGACACATGCAAAACTGCTACTGTTAGCATTTTCAAGAAAGTGTGTGTGTGTGTGTGTGTGTGTGTGTGTATGTGTGTGCGTGTGTGTGTGTGTGTGTGTAACATCAAAGGGGTGTTTCAGAATCATTTGACATAAGCAGATGCATCATTAAAAACATTGCCACACTTGCTGGCCACCCGAGACACCAGACAAGTCACAGTCAAGCATATTAGCATTTTTGTCCTATTCTTTTGAAACGCTCCCAAATTTCACAAACACATAAAAATGCAGAAAGAGTGAAGCATCTAAGAGAGATCTTTTTTGTTTTTATTTTCATATTTTCCCAACAGCCTTCTAGCGGACCTGTGTTAGTTTTGCCAAATTTGTGTGATTTTGGAGGTGCGGGATAAAGTGGACAGACACCTTTGTCAAAGAAAAGCAGCCCTACTCATTAAATTGGGCAGAGCAGCTCGTGTCTGGGGGTCACTGGACACAGTGCACACATTCACAGACAGCAGGGCTAAGACTGGGCCAATGGTGGGCCTGTGATGTGCAGCCAGAGGATACGTGTGGACAGACCTCACCTCTTCTGCTACTGCTGGGGGACACATGACGCACCTGCCTGATGCACAAGCGACTTGTGGAAATGAATTAAATTAAAAGCTGATTACATTTTCAAAGTAGGTACAGGTTAATTCAGTCCTGATTCAATACCAAAATTCTCTACAGCAAATTGCAATAGGTTAAAAATCTACATAATGATCGCGGCAAAAACAGTAGAGACACAAAACTATAGGCTGTATCATTAATAAATTGTGTTTCTGTATAATTGTGTATTGTGTATTGCATCTAAATCACAAGTTATTTTAGAGGAATTAAAGTCAATATTTTACTTGTCCAGTCTGCATTTTCCAGAGAGGAAGAGGATGTTTGGTCTTGCGTCCCATGTCTGCTGTCTAAGGAACTATAAATACACACCTAGACACTTCCAGGTTAAAGGATAGGTCAAGGCAAATGCGCACACACACACACACACACACACACACACACATTGCTAGCCAGAGAGTAAGTGAGAGAAGGCGGGGTAACACAGCCAAATAAAATCTATCGAGCCTAACAATAGTGTTATAAAAATGTACAGAGGTAGTGTTTAACAATGTGGTTGGAATAGATGGGGGTGAACACCTCAGGGAACGACACACTTGGCTCAGCTTCAAAGCTCTGGCAGGCCAACAGCATTGTCTTAAATTCACACTATTGTCTCATTTAAACACACACACACACACACACACACACACACACACACACACACACACACACACACACCACCTATATACATATCTAAATAATGGTTGGAATGGATATTTTGATAACCTTTTGTTGATAAAGTTTTGTAATCTAAGGTAAAGATGCTGCTGCTACACAGGAGGAGAAACCAGGCTCTGAAAAAGGCTGTTAAGCTAAACATACGGAAATGTGAGTTAAATACATGTTTTGACATTGTGGGGCCTGACAAAACTGCACTATTAAGGGTATTTAGTCAACTTGCTAGGTCAACCAATGTTAGTATGTGTGCACTGTAGCAGTTAGTGGTGCCATGGTAACAGCATGATAATGATCAACCCATTTTCCTTCTGGCTTTGTCAGTTTACTGTATAGCCACTGCCTTTTGAATCCCACTCATGTACTTAGGTAAGAATGAACAATATACTGTCCCTAGTGGTGTTTTTTTCCTTGTTGGAGCAATAGGGACTGAGAGGTGGGGCTACCTGTATAAGGTTTCCATACACACAGCGATAATCACAAGCAGGACTTGTCATGACGCTACACACAGAATGATCCGTCAGTCCACACCACTTATTGGAGTCCAACAAGAATGAAATGATCCACATGTTGCTCATTCCAGTTGGAATTTTGTTCATTTCCACTGGCTGAATGCTTTGTCTCTCAAAGGCAGGACAGCCACAGCACCATTTAGCAGCCCAGTATCTTAAGTATTGTATTGCTCAGCAATCAGGGTGTAACCACCTTCACAAAGTGACTGTAGTGCTGTGAGGAGAACAGACCTGCCCACAATTTAAGAGAAGGAGAAAATTAAAATCACAGCCTGAACAACAACCTTCTTATCTGTCAGGGACCATTTGCACCATCTACGAATACTCAAGGGGTACGAAAGGAGAGTCTCGTGCTTTGGTGTTAGCGGGAAGACAACTGAAGCCACACGCCACATTGGGAGTATGCAAGCCAATCACATCTGCAGATTATCCCACCACCAAAGAACATGAGGGCTAGCATGTGGGAAAGGGGTCTTTTATCAACACCTCTTCAAAAGAGGGTCATTCAGTTGTGGAGAGTAGAGGGTAGAGAACAGATTTAGACCAGGACAGAGGGACTGAAACCAAGGACTAAGTGTACCTGATAGGTCACATGATGATAAATCATCAGGTCTTATGAAACAGCATTAAGTTTTGGATTGCTGGCAGAAAGAGTGGAGGACTGCATTGTATGTGGATGATAGAAAGTACCTTAGCCTACCACCTCTGCGTAAGAATGGTTTTTCCAATTTGACGTAAATGGCGTCCTTGAAACCTTGACACAGTGCAAGTATAAGAGAAATATGTCTGTGTAGATTCTCATTCATCCAGGTCATAGTTATCCAAGGTTAGATCTCCGAGTTCCACTGGACAGAGATCTAACCTTGGACATATACGAAATAATGACAGGAAACACTAATAATAGATGTTGAATTCCTCTTGAATTCTGATAAGGTAGTCCATAAACAAGGAAGCAATGTAAAGATCAACCCCCATGTCCTCAACCCTGATGCAGAGCAAGAGGGGCTGGATGGCATGGATGGTAAATGCACTTAAAAAGTCTAAGAAAATAATCCTCACCCATCCAGCCAATATATCCAAATGTGAGTAAACCTGGAAAGGTATGTAGAGGACTGCAGCCACAACTTGCAGACGGTAAAGAGCATGTTCTTCCTGCCTTCTTTAAATTTCTTCATGATGTGCAACGTAAGGGCCAACAGTCGGACTGGTTTCAGCCCATCACCCAGCAAATTCAGGGTCACATTTGTCCTTGTGAGACAGTCCACATACTGTACAAAGCCAATGAGAGATGAGATCGACAGGGTTGAGGTCCCCTGTCACACCAATGAAAGCACCAGGGTCTTTATCCTTGCAATAGCCTTATGGATAATGTCACACACTTCAACTTCTATTGAAAGCAAGCAACAAAAACAAACCAAACAAACAAGCATTTCTCCTCTTTCATTGTATTTTGGTTATTATTTGCATCCACTTGCTGGAAAGGTAGGTTTAGGCATAAATCAGCAATGTTGTTGTTGTTCAGCCAAGTGTCGAGCTGTAGTTACTGTACAGGCACCTCTAGATTATGTTGTTGGTTGGGTAGTTCCAGCAACTAAGTTGGAATTAGACATTTATCTCCATGCCACGTGAGATGTCCCTCCCCCTCGTTTACACGAGCTTGTCAAAAAAAACAACTAAAGAAGGACAAAACAGGATAAACAGGAGATGAAAAGACACCAACCTAACTCCAGAGCTCCTTGGACAGGCTGCCATTCATACTGGCGCATGCACACACCTGAGCATCTGTCATCAAATGAGGGACACACACCCAACAAAATGATCAAGTTGCTGGCACAAAATTTTTAAATGTATAAAATCAAGTTTCAAGCCATGAAACACGTACTTGATTAAACGGGGTCTGCTACATTGTGAGCCAGTTGGTTGAACTGCACCTGTTGATGGTTCAAAAGACCCAGCAACTGATTTAGATCTGGCACAGAGTGGTAAATATAAGTGTTGGGCTGAAAGTGACCTTGAAGGCCAGGGTAGGCAAACATCATGAACTTTGTGCTCGGGTAGATCCTCCGGGTAGATCTTCCGTTGACCATCTAATAGCTTCTTGATGTTGCTGCAATAAGGAAGAGGAAGGCTGGTGACCTAACGTTTTTTTGAGCTCGTGGCAAAGAGACACAACAATAACTCACTCACTGAACTGATCCTAAAAGAGGACATTTGCGTTTAACACTCCATCTGGTGCCGGCTGCTGCTTCAAACGAGCAGAAAGTACATCATTTCTAGGAAGAAATTTTGTAAATTTTCAACAATAAGTTTGTATCAGGAAAATAAATTCTGCTGAGATGATGTGCCCCAAGAACCAAACCTTCTGCCTGAAAACTGAGTTCAACTATAAATCTTCAGACTAAAATATCAAAATTAAGAAATAATAAAAGATTAAAAGCCAAAGAAAAGAGCCAAAACAGCAGGCTGTAGCTGGATCTGGTGGTCAAGGCTCGTTCTCTAAGCACAAGCTATATGGAATTTTTAATATAAAATTGAATCAAATGGAGCCATAATGCAGCCTAAAAGCAGGGGAAGGCTAAAAAAGGTGGAGCATGCTTTATTTCTATAGCATCATCCATCTGCTCATCTAGTCAGACTTCACGCATCCTGGCTGAGAGTGTCTGCTGGCTAAATGCTTCACTTTTAAAAGGATGGATCGGAGGCACATCGACCACCCCACCGTCCAACAGTAAGGGTGGCACCGACTGCAACAGCAGGCAAAGTGGATGGAGGAAGGAATGCTACACCTGTATGTAAATGCACTTCCTGCCACCCAGCAATCAGGCTCTAATAGCTTTGGCACAGGGCCATTTACCACAGTGGTGTGGCGGGAGCAGACCTGTCATACTTCAGGAAATTTCGTTTAAAAATTCGTCTCTTTGTCAAATTAAGTAAAATGAAAGAAATCTAATCTCATTGTAATACAGTTTTTGATCCAGATATTAAAATAGAAAAAAAAAAAAACAGGAAGATTAACGAATAAACCATTTCACTGAGTCAAGGGGGATTTTATTCTAACATCTGGGGCACCTCATATTTGTGATCCAGCTGCCTTAACATCATCAGACTGCCAAGATGAGCGTCCATGAAATTGATAAAAGCGCAACTTTTGCATGCTTTTTTTTTTTTTTTGCAGTTAGTAAGATATATGCACCTTTTTTCTCAACCATTTTGCAATCCATACAGAAAACTCTCCCAACGTATTTACCAAGACTGACGAGGTGTTGCCGTGAATCCCACTCTAGCAATAAAGTGCAGATTTATGGCAAATGTTTTCGTCATTCCACCTCTATCAGATCTCCTGCTTTAAAATTAATTATTGATTAATCACTTGGCTTTTAAAGCAAAACATGCAGAACAGCAATATTAAACTATCACAAAAAAATGACTATGCCCCCAAATCGCATTTATCTGGCTCATTCATTACTGTTGTATTGACAAGGACCGAGCTGATAATAGCCAAAGCAAAAGAAACAGGAGCCGTCAGCATTTCTGTTGATGGCGGTAAAGCAGATATATTCGCACTGAATGTAAGTTAATGGATTGATCAGAGCAGGAGGCAGGGCTGCTGAGGCGAACTATGCAGAGGAAAGCTCATATGCATAATCGTCGGTTTGCTTTGGTCTTAAGTCTACAGTGAAACAGCAGTGAGACATGATGTCACAGATGCTGTGTGTATGTCTGGCATGTGCGCGTGTGCCCACGCAGTCAAACTGCTGTTCAATTGTCAGTGCAGGCGGCCAACAATAAAAGGTCAAGGCAAAGTTTAGATGGCATGTACCGGGGGCCTTAAGATATTCATAGCCAGCATTTTAGTCTGAACCATAATGAGATGGAACTGGTAAATATTTGCTGATGGCCTGAAAAATCCCAACCATGCTGGGAACCTATTTTGAATACAAAAGATGTCAGGGGAGGATGATAAGTGAGGATGGAGGTGTGCAGGGGGGTGCACCTGATAGCTAATTAGTACATTTGCCCAAATAATTAGAATGAGCGGCTCATGGCTGATATCACACAGGAGAGTGGTGTGTGTAGCATTTTGAAAAGGGGGAATCTGCATTTCATAGGCTGTGGGCCGCTTACAATCCCACCCCTGGGGACCATTAATGGACATATTTACCTTTGTTGCACATTGGTTTTGTGTGGTTTTTTGTGATTGAGATTGGCAGGGTAAAAGACCAATGAGAAGATCCTGTCATCACGGATCCTAGAGGTGATCTTATGGAACTGCTCAGTTTTCTTTGTGTTCTCCTCCTTGGGGGAGCCACAGGGCCTTTGAAAACCTCCACTGGTCAGCAACTGTCAGCAGATTATTTCAGGATTTTCAACGAGCATTGGAAGAGACTTGGACATCTCTTTTAGATGAGGCATGGTACCCCACTGGAACCATGGAAGCTGAGATCTGTCTCTATCAGCCCCTCCAGGACCTCCTCTAGGCTGAGTGTTCTTAAGTCAAACTCAACCTCAGGTGATGGCAGATGATTGAATGTTTTCTTGGGATGAAGCCCCTCATCTCTTTTTGGATCCTTTTGGGTGTGTCTAAGATGCTGGCAGGCCTCCTCTGGGGAGCATGTTTGTCCTCCCTCTGTGCTCTTCTGCTCCACTTTCAGTCATAAGTTCCTTTTGTAGGAGTCCCTTTAGTTCAGCCCACCATGGAAGGTTCCTCTTTGGTGGTTTGTTTCAGAATCGGGAATGGTTTAGAGGACAACGTACATGGTCACTTAACTTAACCTCTAACCTGTAATTCCATCTTCAACATCAGCTGTAAAAAAGTCTTGACCAAAAAACTTCCATCACTGAAAAATGAATGTCAAACTAGATCTTAAGTCTCGTTTTGGGTGCAGCAAACTCCAAATATCACATTGAACAACCTCGCTAACAGGGTCAAGGAAAAGATTATTTAAGCCTTGACTATATTTACGTTCCAGGCTAGACCAGCGTGCACTAATTTGTCTCTGTCTCACTGGTGTTTTACTAACATCTGGCGCCCAGAGATTTAGCTTAGACAGGTAATTACTGGCATATATTTGTCCTAAAGACAGGTGTATTCCTCTTTAAGAAGCACTCCATCACAGATGGGAGACAGTTTGCTCCACTCCACCTGAAGGATGCGCACTACTCATGCAACCCCTAACAGTCAGGACACACAACTAAAAGAGTCATTTTTCCAGATTTTTTTAATTTTTTTTTTTTTTTTTTGGAGGGGATTTTTCCTGACATTGGAAAAGTTTAATGCTGGTATAAAATGTAAGCCTCCCCTAATCAACTATAATACTTCTAATATAATTATAATAATTATTATTATTATCACTGTTGTTGTCTTTACTATTATTATATACTTTAGAATGTTTTTACATCATTTTTCCATAAATTCAGCATGAATTTTCTCCCCCACATGTTTTGAACACAGTACCTGTTAGCTGTAACTGTTTATTGCTCTCAGTTTGGCAGGACACACGTTTACCAAAAGAAAAAATATATATTTGGTTTTACCAATATTTCACTTGCTTTAATAATTGGTATTATTACGCAATATGAAGTTTTGATGGCTTTGTGTTTGGTGACGGAAATCACTCTATAACTGTTTAAGTCGGACTACAGATTTTGTAAGTTTTTCATTAAAAAACTCAACAGGCTCGGCCACCAAACTTGGGGGCTCAGTGTGTAAATTAGAGTGTGCAGCATTTTAACATGGGAATGCACTTCATCATGGTCACTTGGCTTCTAATTCTAATAAATCAGGAACTGTCCACCATTGCTGCTTCACCCTGGGAAAACAAACTGCCCACTGGATAGATCTGCTCAGCTGGTCTTAATGGAGGTCAAATCCAGGAAGAGACATTTATCCACACGTCTGTAAGGGGGAGGGAAGCGCCCACAAACCCAAGCGAATGTTGCTCTAACAAAACCGAGTTTCCCTGACTGAGAAGGAAGAATGATTTAAAACATCCCGCCATGAGAAAAATTACTTTACAATGGATTTACAATACACCATTACTTTAATATTAAATGGACAAAGTGTGATTGAGTGGCATTAATCATGATTAATGGTTCAGGTGAAAAGGTTTATTCGTGCGTTGTACGATATGCAGCTAAACTTGCATCATCATCACTCCAGATGATCTCTGAAGTGTTTTACAGCTACTTCAGCTGGCGGTTCAACACTACCTACGTTTGAGCGTGCAGATGCAGATATCCCCCGACTTCTCCACGCAAACATGTATGAAACACACATGTGCCCGAAATGCTCAAAATGCATGTACTGATTCTCACCCACAATTGCTCTGTTAATAGTTTAAAGTGCTTTTGCAGTGCACATATTTTAGGTTTTTTCCTTTTTTATCTTAAATGAGATCTTTAAATGAATGTATTGGCTTAAATATTCAAAATAGTTTGTGTCACAGCAATAAACGTTGTTTTATAATTACTGGGAAACATCATCATAATAGGAACGCTTGTACTTTATTGTTGGATTTTGGTGCATATGCTTTTTTTGGGGGGGTCTGTATAAAAGAAATGTTAAAAACACATTTGCAGCTGAGCACCACATTAACCAATTAAAAGATCTTATTTCCTGAAATTAATTAGAAAGTACTCTATCACAGCCTTCACCTACATGCTGATATAGGTCATTGTGAGGCATTAAAGGTCATTTCAGTCGTGCCAAAATGATGTATTCATATTTTACCTTTATTCCGTCAGTGTTGACGCGATGCTGCTCTTTTTATCAGGGCTTAGGCCAAACGTTCATCAGCTCCGAACAAACCGAAAGCGGTTTGACGTCACCGCTAAAATCTACTTCTCCAAACGCAACTGTAAATGTGGGGGAAGATAACAACCAGATTCCATTGTGATTCATCTCATTCTTCTGAATGGAAGCTTTTCAAAAACATCTCCGCACCACAGGCTCAATAAGAATATTCTGATCCGAGTTACGGAAGCTGAATATGTATGAACAGTTCAAATATGCTGAATTTATTTGGAATATTTAATGAGATATAAAATATAAGTCTAGTTCAGCAACTAATAAAATCAGTCTTGTATGAATGTGCCTTAGATTGAAAATAAATGGTGAAAGAGGGAGAGGTGAGAGAGAGGAAGGGTGGTGTTGGGGGGGGGGGG
>CAAE01007599.1:0-20479 GCA_000180735.1 Tetraodon nigroviridis | reverse complement strand
TGCAGTCACAAAATGACTTTCGGAGTAGTTAAAACATCAGTGATAAGTGTGAAATGTACCTCTTTCTCCAGCTGTTTCTGCTGCTTCGTGGCCATGCTTAAACCATTCTTCTCTTTCTTAGTACTCGAGCCTCCAACCTTTTTTTCCCACAGGGCAGAAAGGCTTCAGAACAGATTTATGTCTAGCAGATCTCTGAGACGTTTAGTGATGTTGGAGTAAAGCTTACAAGCCCATCGACGGACATGGTCCTTCTCACGGGAGACACAAGCGCATTCCGGATGGGAGACGGTGGTCGCAGAGCGGCTGAACACAATAAAGTTCACGGGGAATGATGGTGAAATTGCCTTCACTTGCAAGACTGCGTTTCTCCATACCTGCTTTAACACTTTTGAATCGATCCGACTTGTCAAACGAAGCAGCTCCTTTCAAATCCTCGGGTTTAATCTCGTAGGTACCCGGCGGAGGAGCACAGCCTTAACGTCAAAAACGTGTTAGCGTCCAAATTATTTGCACATCTGACAGTTTAAACATTTTCCCGACTCACACTATTCAGTTTCTGTGCGATCGCTGCTGACATTTTACCACAATATCTAATTTAATAGGTGAAGCTATCCTAATTAGCATTATACCCTTTCCAAAAACTGATGTTATTAAAGTTAGCAACACTGCCGGCTACATGCTACATGCTGCAAAAGCGTCTTACCAAAGGTGTCATTGAACCTCTTTAATGGGGCCCGTGAAAAAGACATTGTAAACTTCTTTATGGCCAAAAAAATAAGGCGTTCTGATTGTCCCCGTCAACAAGGCTGCAGGGCAGCGCTAAGTGACGCCAAACAGACGCTTCCCCGCTGAAATTTCAAAAAAAACGTCATACGTGCGCGCCCGTACGTACAGCCAATAGGCGTCCAGCATTCGAAAACGTCATCAAGACGAGCCGCATATATTTTTTTTACCATATTAAAAAAATAAACGATGACCTATTGATCATGCAACTCCAACACGAACGAGCAAAACTCTTAACAGCACAAGGCAATACGTTTTCAGTTAAACATTTTAATTTCATGGAAATACAACATAATTTCAAATCCTCTGCAGGACTGATTTTATATTTTCTCAATTCTTTGTACTTCAAAACATGTTCACTTGTACAACTGTATCATAAACAAAGCCTCGTGTCACAAATGGAGCATTGATGACAATAAATTACACTTGCCATGCTTTAGTTTAGAGATGTTACATTTGTACCTTCAATTCTTACTAGACCAACCTTTAAAAGGAATAATAAATCAGCGCTGAATAAATATGCTTAAAAAAAAAAAAAAGACTGGAGTTACAAAACCATTTTTGCCATTCAAAAACAAAGCAGAAATAGTTCAAAAGAGTTGTTTTAGTAGCGTTATTCATTATAATTGCTTAAGGTTTCTTTCATATGAAAAAAGAAGACAAATTGTAACTTGGTAACACTGAAATCTAAAAAGAAAACTCCATCAATAGTAAATACTGACTATATTTAAGAAACTGCCCTTGACTGAGAATTGACATGAGTTCAGATTTTTTTGTTCTTTTTGTGCAGAATATTTAATAGGTCTGAAAGACCAACATCACCAATACACATTTGAAACAGGTTAATCTAGTACAGAGTGTCTTTGTACAAACTAGAGATATTTCTGTTATGCCTCTTGTGTTTTTTTTTACTCATGGAAACGCAACCACATTTAGATGAAAATGCATTTTTTTGTAAAACGGTAAATATTATCACTGTATCCATGTACAGAATATAAAAATCTTTCTGACGGACGACAGAAAAGAAAAATAAGCTGATGGGGTTTCCAGTCAGTAACAGAGAGGCATGTTTAACAAGGAGGTGTAAATTAAAAAATATCAATAACTAAAACCAATAACAATTACGACACTCAACATTTTACTTTGTTCAACAGTGATTAGTACTGGGACAGTTTTCTTTTTTTTAAAAAAAAAAAAAAAGGTGTCAGGAGGAAGACGAAAACCTGACAAGATGGTGTGGTAAATAAAAGCCAACAAATAGTACAATGTGTTTCAGTTTCTTCAAAAATTAAACAGGTGCTGAAAAGCAAGTGTTCACCAACTAATGACAGAAACCATACGTTAAAAACGTGGAGAGTCAAATAATACACATGAGCCACCAGTTTGAAATGTATAATGATGAACAGGTTAAAATGGAGGACAAAAAAGATTCCAGGGGTGCACTAAGGCCTGCATGACCAATGCAGGTAGCTGTGTAGCATTCAGTAGCACCTTGTTTCACCTCAAAGACCAAACAGAAATGCATAAAAGCTCATTAATTTAAGACGACATAAATGAGTTAATGGGTTCTGTTGGGTGTGACTTAGAGATTTTCTCTGGGTCAGAGGACTAAAAGAAGGCATGCATGAGTCAGTGAGAAAAAAATGAAAGTCTAAGTATCGCTCTCCACCAGATCTAGGTATAAATGCTTAGAGAATTCAAAGACAGGCATGTCTGAGAGGTTTTGTCTTTGGATTCTTGAAGCCATTGTTATTTATATCTCAGTTAAGAACTGCACCAGAAGGGAGTTCTTCAGCTGTTTGTGTGTGTGTTCATGTGTGTGTGAAGGGGCTATCTCAACAGGTGGTAGCCAGGGACTGGTGTATAGGGGGTTGAAAACAGCGGACGTGCTCCACGGTGGAGCTGTCTGTCTCCACGGCCTTCATGTACTTGTTGAGGATGGCGAAGATCTCGTTGTTGAGGATCTGGTACTTTCTGATGCGGTCGGCCATCTTCTTCAGTGGCTGTTGAGGAAAAACGTGAAAAAAAATGAATAAAAATGTATATTACACCAAAGATATTAGGCCCACTCTGGCACAAGAAGGGAAAACAAGATGAATACAGCACACTCACCACATTCTTGATGATCTCGTCCTTGCCGTCTTGCCTTTGCACTTTGAGAAGGTGATAGCAGAAGTCGAAGAGGTCAAAGCGACGCTGCTGTCCCAACAGCACGATGACGGCACAGCCGGCCCAGTTCAGCCCGTCCCCAAAGCACTGCCTGTAAGCCGAGGCATGCAGAAAAAAAAGAAGAAAAAAAAAAGAATTCCATGAGCCTGAGCCACAAGTTTGAGAAACTTAAATCTGTTTGAGCTGGAACAGGCTCTAGTCTGTCGAAGATAGGAGGTGACTAATGGCCAGGCCTGCACTGCAGTGCCATCACTGCCGTGGGGACTCTCGATATATAAATGATTTAATAACTTTTTAACATCAATCATGGCTGCTTTTTTTTCCTGGAATATATCTCTGGCAACTTTCCACTGGTCCAGTTAAGCCTAGAAGTAGTTCTCCTACTGAGGGAGATGCTCATCATACATCCGCTGCTGGAGCTTTATTTTGTCTGTTCTCATAAAAAATAGTGTTTTTTTTATTATTAAAATGACACAACACAAATGAGTTCTGTTTTAGCTGAAGGCACATATACATACGGATTATCTGCATTGTGTCACTTACTCTGCGGTGAACTCGTGCGTGCCCACAGGGATGCAGTAGACAAACTGCATGGCGCTCCACAGACGATGGAACTCCATGCACTCGTCCACGTGCATCACACCGTTGGTGGGAGGAGGCCCGCGCCACACCCCGTCGTTCAGGAAACTGCGGATGCGCGTCAGGATGACTTCGAACATGGAAAGGCCACAGCAAAGGCGCTCTTTGGTCAGGAGGTCTCCCTCACGTGCAATTGCAATTTGCTAGAAAGAAGCCAATGTTATATAATTAACAACATTTAAAATTGAGAAACTCTCTCCAAAAACAGAGCTGAACTCACCTGTGGGGTTCCCAACCTCTCAATTAGAGGCACGAGGTGCAGAGGGGCATACTTTGCTTCCAGCCGTTTCATCCTCACCTCGAGTCGCTCTCCCTCTGAATAACACACACACACACACCCAAGTGAGCAGATCCACTCGCTCTGCTATGATCAAACATATATCAGTGTGAAACACAAGTTTCTTCTCCATCTTTTCTAAATACCTTTTATGTAAACTCTGGGCAGAATGTTCTGGAATGGGGCAGCATGAAGCAGGTCACACACCTCCTCCTGGGACTAAGATCAAGCACAGAACCAATGAGTCAGTTCCAGTGAAAGGACAGCTGCCACTTTGCTTTAACCCGACAGCGCATGCAGACAGCCCCGAGTGAGGTGGATCTGAAACTTGCAGCCGCTAAATATGTTGAAACAGCGTTAGAGCTACAGATGTAAGCAGCCGTTAGAGCATAGAACTGAGTGGTAAGTGTTTAAAAACTAAGCTGCACACTGGAACAGAGATGCATGAGGAGAATCATCCAAAAGATCAACTTACAGGAAGGAGGAGGAAAAAAACTAATAGAGTGTGACTGTGCATCCGATGAAGCTCTGCTTTTCAGTTCACACTGACAGATCAGTATTAGCAGGATTTTAATTTGCTACACTCATACCTTAAGTACAGCTTTCCATTTATTCTGCTTTAGCAGACAGAGGTCAAGTCTGAAATGTGTCATCCCACTAAGCACAATGTCAGCATGTTACCATTTATTAAAATACAAGTCAAACTATAACTAAATCCAAATCCTCTTTTTTACCCTTTCCACCTGGTCTATCACCTTGGCCCTCAAGACGAACGACACATTTTACATTGTAAATTGAGTTCTTTTACCCGTTACCATTGCTGTAGCCATTATTAGCACAGGATGCATTAGATTGTTATGATGAATGATTTTTAAATACAACTGACAATTCCAAACATTTAGAATAAAAAATATGATTGTCGTTAGAGTGAAAGTCAGTTTCATGAGTGGATTTGGGATTGGCCCTAATTTCAGACAAGCTGCACCTTGACTGTCATCAAACTAAACGGCGGCGAATGAAAGAAAAGCCATGCAATGATGATGGAGTACAACTAGACGTTGAAACCATACCCACAAAGACTCAGAGGACAGAAAAAACAGACGTTAAGAATGCATGTCACAGGCGTCCATAACCAACAAGGAGGAAAAAGTGCAAAATTAGGCAGAAAACTGTACTAACAACCAACTAGAAATGTTTTAGCACCTCTTCCATGGAAGACAAGAAGATCTCATTACACAACATGGCAGCCATATGTGTAATGTGTGTGTTTTGGCCTATTCAGTAACTCTTTCAAATCTAACAATGCTTTGTTGTGACAAAAATGAGATTTCCAGGCAAGTCCAAGTAATTTAAGGAGGGAATAACATGCTCCCAGTCCTTTGCTTCCATGGCTGATTGGACGTAAAACAGTGTGTGCCAAACTATCGCTCAGAGAGCAGAAACAGAAACAGAGCAGCCCACACAAGAGATAGAACAGTCAAAGACAGAGCCGCTCTCTGCGTTCATTCAATACCAACAGAAAGACCTAAATCCTTACCACCTGTGGTAGATGCCAGCATGAAATCAAAATTCAGAGAGAAAGGAGTCAAGGATAAAACACACTTGGGGAACACACACCCACACCCACACCCACACCCACCCAGACCTACATTCATGCAGGATATTGATCGAGCACAAATAAACAAAATTAAGCCCAAGAACAATTGGGACACTCGGATTAGCAGTCGTTAGTTTAGACACTTGAAAAAGAAGAATCCTACCAGAGCCTGCTCGATGAGGAGGCAGAAAAGGATGGCATTCCCCACCTCCCTTAAGCTCTGAAAGACATCTGTCTTCAGCTCAGCATACTCGATGATATCCTTGAGCTGATGATGGAAGAACTCCAAGATACCTAGAAAAACACGAGCAACAGTCTGATGCTTCACCGATTCTAACGAAGGCAACTGTCTTTCATTAATTCTGCTTTTTCTTCATACAGCAAGCTTCCACCACCTCATTATATCATACATAATCTACCGCTGCTGTGTGGAGTCAGCAGGTTTGTCCAGCTGCCCTGACCCACATTTAGACACACCGCAGAGGTGAGGAGGATCATTGAACGCTGACAGTCAGATCACAGACGGTAAGCCGGGTACAGGCTATTAATCTCGGCAGGACTAAACCCTCCTCATAGGAACATTCCATCTGCACGTTTGAGCTCATGCCAATAAGTCATCTCAGGATAGCTCAGAGATGGCAGCACCTTCACGCAAGATGGTGCAACAAACCAGAAATATAACTTAAAGCAAAATCACTTTCTTAGTTTAGAATATTAGTTAAGCAAATACAGAATTTGATAATAACTATCAGTCAACATCTAGAGATCAGCAACACCAAACATTACAGCAATCGGAACAATGGTCAGTGTCATTAACATGGTTGTTCATTAACGATAAACTAGATATAAAGTCGCACTATGAGCTCACCTGGGGAACCATACTCATGGCGTGGCAGGCGGCAGATCTTGGGCATGACTTCTATGAGAGTTTTTACGTACTGCAAGATGGTGCCCTGGAGCTGCAAAGTGGGACATAAAATAGATGAAATGCAGCAGAAGGGGAGAAGCAGGCACACAATAATTCACGGTGAGGATGCGGCACACTAGGGGAGGAAGGAAATGCGATTTTACAGAGGCAACAGTGGAAAAAAATCAAGATTAATACCAGGCTCTTGACAATCTTGAGCAGCTCCTCCATCACTACAGCGATGCCTTGGTAACCCAGCAGACGACAGATGGTCTTGAAGTGCGGAGGGCCAACAAAGTTTCTATAAGAACTGTAAATGTGGGAGTAGGCGATGTTCAGAGGCTGGAAAGAGAGGAAGGAACCATTAAAAAGGCTTCTCTTTCCACAAGGGTCTACTAGACTGAGAAACAATGTCCAGCACCTTGGATCCATACAGGTAGTAAGGCTGCACATTGGCTGGCTTGTCCCTTTGAGGCTCCTGGGTGAAGGGAATTGCTGTGCGTACAAAGCTAAAAAAGAGAAAAAGAAAGAAAAAAAGCACTGAAAACCAAAGCATTGGGTGGTCTCTCTCAAACGCAGGCCAGAAAACTGACCGGTTAGTGGATCCGTTGTAGCAGTAGTTGGGGAGGAAATCAAAGTTGAGCTCCCAGAAGACGTGAAGCGTGATCCGCCCGTAGGGGGCCGAGACATTGTGGTTGGCCTCACGGAACATGGCGTCAAAGCTGTCCAGGGTCATGTGCTTGGACAGGAGTCGGTGGGTCAGCCTGTTGATCTCGAGCAGCCACTCCAACTCCTGAAGCACGGAGACAGAAAGGTTCTGTGGCGCTCTGGTTGTGGGGTTTTGCAGCATCGCCCTCTGGTTTGTGATCCTACCACAATGGAAGTCAGGTCCTCGCTTTCAAAGCGACTGATGGCGTGGTCCAGAGACTTGTACATGGCTGCGGAGATCCTCTGGGTGATCAGGCGGTTCAGGTCAATGGAGCGACCCAGCAGCTGCAGGACACAGGGGCAACACTTAAGCGTCACTATTCTGGAGTAAAGGCAGGGGATTCTGCAAAAATGAAACATCCAAAAAACAAAAAAACAAACAAAGATGGACGAGGCAACATCAACGCTGCAGGGCCAGCTTTACCTGCACGTGTCTCTGTTTGAGCAGTGTCTCATAGCGGTTTGATGGCGGGTACGGAATAATCACGCCATAGTTTTTACACTCTGCTCTGAAGCGTTTGTCCAGGAGGACGCTGTGAAACACAAGGCACAGGGGCTTAGCCGATGACATCCGCCTCGTAAAAAACATGCCAAAGCCTCCCCTACCTTCCGGCCATTGCTTTGTAGTAGGCAAAAATCTGATCTGCTAACTTGTAGACAAATTGGTCAAAGCAGAGATTCACCTATGGAGATTTAAAAAAAGAGAGAGATGAAGGAGCCATTTGTAAAGTTAAGAACTGGCCTGTTTTCATTCTGACGATGATGACTGTACCTCAGCTTCGATTTCATCATAGAGGAACTGCTTCTTGAACTTAGTGAGAGCGTAGTAACCACTGTCGTTATACAAATCCAGGGGGTAAAGCACGTACCTAAACACAGGAGGGTTCTTAGTTTGTGTTCCAACAGCTAAACACATCCTGTTCCAGGCTCAACTCACTCCATCATGGAGGGCTCCTTGGTTTCCAGGATGTGGTCAGTGAGGATCCAAGGCATGGACATCTCAATGGGGAACTGGATTCGACGGCCCATGGTCAGCTCCAGGAAGAACTCTCTGAACCACAGCTGGGAGAGGTCGCAGCACTGCTGCAGGGCCTCTGGAGAGCGAATGCACAAGAGCAGAGAGGAGAAAGTGAAGCCACGTCTCTGTGCCCGCAAGCTGCTATGATGACGTTTCGTTCTTTTCACATCAGTGAAGTCTGAAAACTCAGCTCACCGCTGAAATTGAGCAGATGGGTGAAAAAAAAAGACTGTTTGTGGAAGTCTTCGATGGCCACCACTATGGGCCCATCCAGACTGCTGCGGAGGGTCTTCTTAGACCCGCTTTTATCTGCTATGAGCGACTCCAGCATCGTGCGCACCATGTAGAGCTGCAGGGGTGAAATCAGAGAAAAGCACATTCGATGATTTTCTGCAGAAGACTCCAGCTGACTCAGACGGGAAATCATTTCTGCTCTTTTCTGAAAAACGCATTCAGAGAGCTCAGTTAGTAGGATTTAAAGCCATCAGCCACCAAAGTGCCTCCCATCCATCTCCAGTGAGGCGAGTGTTGCCTAGTTACACCATCCTGGATAACTCACTGGATTTTCACAACACATGTGTCGGGAGTCTCGTTTGATAAAAATGACTAAGAGCCTGTGGGCAAGCGCAATCTCAACCCGCTTGGAACATTAATAAACGTTTGAAAACACTCGCGCTTAATATATTTATGTATTTATTTATTTCTTTTCGGCGGTTATAAACGACAGCGTTTCAGCTTTTGCGATCCTCCGAGCATTCTGCTTTATGAGCCGCTTTATGGATGTTTTCAATCTTGGCTGGACTCATTTGGACAGTGGCAATTTAGGGAAGTAAGAGGCAACAAAGTGTTTATGGTTGTTTGCATTTTCTTTTCTCATATCCCCTGCACGTTGAGCCCCCAATGGCCCACAACAAGTGCATTTTCTAGGGGGTTAGTGCTGGGCTCATAAAAACAGAATAAAGTCAATGTGTGCTGCAGTGACGGGTCATTAGGTTAGCCTCTAAAGTTGGGTAAAAAGTTGTCCTGTGTTTTCACCTGCGTGCTGGAGGGTCCTACGGCCCTGCGGGGAACCTTGATGTCAAATCCACCTTTGGGGTCTTTCTCTCCCCTGAGACAGGGGTCATTTGGCGGTTCTCTTGCCCCCTCCCAGTCACACACGGTCTTCCGTATGGCCTGAAGAACACTGGACATGGTACAAAAAAAGGGATGAGAGTTGGGTTTTTTTTCTTCTTGTTGGGTGAATTGAAGTAAATTCTAACAGCTTTTCAACCCATTAGCGAAGTACGTGTGCACCTAATGAGGACGTTCTTCTTCTTGCGCACCGCCTGACGCAGGGGCTCCCTCAGGGTCATCTGGGCAAAGTCCTGCAGCGCTGCGTAGATGGTGTTCCTAATGGCTTGGTTAAACACCGACTCCATTCTGCCCATCAGAACCTACACAGCCCATTACACAGCACCATTATCATCACTGTCTACTTACTGTTAAGGGCAATTGATCGTCAGCTTACTCTTGGTGGAATAATATAACATTGTTAATTTTGTTTTACAGAGATCTGGATGAGAAGCCATAAAGACACTTAAAATAATTCTTCAAAACACAAAAACAGTATGTGAAAAAAGTCTCCTTGGAAAATATTTATAGATAACAACCTCAACTCTTTCACAGTGTAGGTAAGAAAAGATTGTTTCCTAAAGTTCTACTGTTAGGAAGTCAGATCATTTTTTACCATGTGGACCTCAAGCTCTTTGGTCCTCGTGTTTACTTAACAGACTCTAAAAGCTTCCGGGAGGTGGATTTCTGCCGTGGATGTAATCTAATTTCTCCCCAGTTAGGAGTTGTGGAGGTTTACCTGTAGCCCTTTAATCATAGCGATGACCTCCACCAGGGCAAACTTCTCTTCACTGGTGTAATTATACCGCGTGGCCCGTTCATATTCTTCCGCTGTTCCAGGACAGTCTTTGTTGCAGAATTTATCCGTGGGATGGACCAGCTTCCAGGAGTACTGAAAAAAAGAAAGCACAGCTACAAATAAGCCCACCCTACAAAGTATCTTCAGATTAGCAGAAGCTTTTCACCACCACTGGTCAGTCCCCAAGCTTCACTCACAACTTCCATGACATGGGTGCTCCACTTAGACAGCAGCTGCAGGCCTCTGAGGGCGAGGTCGAACAGCTCCCTGTATTCCTCGTCCGATTTCTGGCTGTCCAGGCCTGAGCCCGTCACCACCTCGCTGTTGCTGTAGCGCGCCAGCTCCGAGATGAAGCGGATGTGGTCCTCCCTGATCTGCACCATCTGCTCACACAGGTTGTACTGAGGCGAGATGCTGCTCTGGGTGCAGGTCCACCTGTGGACAAGAGAGCGCTCAGGAGCTGCCATCTATTCCCAAAGGGCAATAGGAAGAATTCCTCTTACTTGGACTTGTTTTCTTCATAGTGCGCACTCGTCTCAATATAGCGTGACAACTCTATCTGCATGTCTCCGAACAGGGGCACCACTTGAAGCTGAAAAGGTGAGAAAGAAAAAACTCAAAGGGCTGTCACACACCTAAATACATCAATAAAAAGATGCTAAATAAGCTAACGTCTTACTTTAAAGAACTTGTCGATCTTGCTAAGGTTGATCCTCTTCTTGGCATCTAACTTGTAGATGTTGCTCACGTTTCCATCCATCAGATACAGACCAAAACCCATCACCTGTCACGCGTACACACAAAAAGGCTACGTCTTGCATTGGCTTTAAGCTTCTGACTGTTGGCTGAAGGTGAAGATGTCAGCCGTACCTTGAGCAGCATGTGTTTCTCACTGGGTGTCAAATACATCTTGTTCTCGTAGTAGTCCACACAGATGTTGACGATGTCGGCTAGAAGCTCCTCATACCCAGGAATCACCTCCAGCTGCTGATGCAGGCACTGCGCACAAAGAGAGACGGGGGCCAAATTGGGATCAGTCCAGTGTATAGGCAGACATCTTTTTTTACGGGATTTTTAAAAATGCTGCACGGTAACCTGGGTGATCCTGTTGTGGTTGGCTAAAAACATGGAGAGGTTCTGGGACTCCTGGATAGACTGCGGGTCAGCCATTTTTCTCAGGAACTGAGCTGCCCTGGACGCATGCAAACACAGCTACGTTAACAAAGCTCCTTTACAATAACTCCTAGATTATTCATCATTCACTACCTTTTGTATGCAGAATGGTCGTTCTTAACGCTGCACTTCATGTTCTTCAGTTCGTCTAGCACGGCAAACATGTTGATGAATTTGCCGAGTGTGAGCAGGTAGGCCTCTGACACGAAGTCCTTCCTCCTCTCAGCATGACAGAGGCGCTTCACCTCACTGCAGAAGCGTTCTATGGCTTTTCGCTGCAAAGACATTGCAAAAAAATGAAGAAATGGCCCGTTTTCTTGCAGGAAAATTCTGATTGCTTTGGGGACAAATTTACCTGGAAGTACATGAATTTCATGAGCTTGGTCACTTCAGGCTCCAGGACCTCCACGGTCTTCTCGTAAATCTCCACTCTGTTAGGCTGCTCGTTGCATTTGACCTGTTAACCACAAGAGGGCGCCAACACACAGCCGAAACATGCTTCAGCTAACAACATAATTTAAACAATATATCAAATTTCTTATTGGCCCTTTTTTACTGCAATGGTCTCCTGTGCTAATATATATTTTTTGAGATTTGCAAAGGTGCAATCATGAGAGTTATTAACTGTGAAATCATTCCTAGCTTTATATGTTTGGTTTAAAAAGCACAGGAAGCTAAGTAGTGACAGGTGAATTAAGGATTCCATTTGAGAAGAACAGCTCCATGTCTGCAAATAAAACCAGTAAAGTCTCTGTACGGAGGAGGAGGAGGAGGAGGAGGAGGAGGAGAGGAGTTTGTTTAGATAAGTAGGGGAAAAGCAGTTACAGATTCCCCTTTAGATCACCAGATAGACACCGCAGATATGTGGTAATTGCAGGTGTAAAAGAATGTGGCGGGGTACTTTCTGAGAGGAAGCAGACTGAGCGGATGGAAGGTGGCCTGCATGTGTGGGTGTCCGATCAAGTGACGTGTTTGTGTGTTACCTGGGGAATAGCTCTGGAGCAGCTCCTCCAAGTGTAAAGCATCACAGCGTACTCATGTCCTTCCTCCAACATTTCATTCTGCACAAAAAGCAATAGAAAACTTTATTTTTAATAAGCAGAATCACCGGCTTCGTGCATTCACTTGTTAAAAGTGTGGTCCTAAAATACTCATAATCAATTTGGAGTTCCACTGACTGGTTTATAGTTTTCCATTAAGGGTCAGGGAAGATTTTTCACATTCACCAGTAGAGGAGACACCTTCCTCCGTGGCTCTAGCCGAAGAGCGTCCTCTTAGACCAGTTTAAATCTCACTGGGACTTCTGAGTAAACTGCTGTTAAATAAAACACAACTTCCTCTCTTTGCCAGTCAGCTCACACGCTCCATTCATTCACCATCATGGGAAAGAGGTTTACTACCCTACTGCCTGATTCACCACAGTGTGTGTGTGTGTGTGTGTGTGGCTTTGAATACAAGACAAAAGAGCCACATGATAATCAGTCCAGTAAAACAAGGCTCTGCTGATCTCACCATGCTGGAGTGAACTGTGGCCTGCTCTATATAACGAGCGATGCCGGTCACAAACGCATTCCTGTCTTCAAAGTTGGTGTCAAAATTAGCCTGCAGACAGAAGGAGGAGCGGATAAAAGGATTGTATCGCGGCAAATGTCTGCACAGTCTGCGATGTGTGACGGTGCCAGTGCGCGCGAGTCTGTACCTGGTACATGATGGAGGAAGGGGGCGGCTCGATGCATGGCTGCTGGTCCGGGAGGGGCAACTCCTCCAGCAGGTCCACGTTGGACAGGGCGTCCTCCAGGGTCACGTGGGTCGTCATGGCAACAAGGTGTTACTCACACAAAATCCCACTCTGGGAGAAAAATAAGAGTACGGGTGGAAATGTGATGAAACAGATGCAGCAACTAGTTTCCGCCCTCCTACGGAGTCCCAGAACCTGTCCAATCCCTGAACACTCAAGGAATGGTGGATTCAAGGATTTAGAGACAATACAGGAAATAAAGAACTGTCTCACTTCCCCCTAAAACAATCAACCATCCATGACTGTTTTGGACTGTCTAGGCTGCACAGCTTCCTCTTTTCAGCCTATGTTTGTAACAGCTCTGTGACGCTCTGCACCTGTCTCCAAACCTGAAAACCAGAGCAAAGCTCAGAGAGAAGCACAGGCCCTTCCACGATTCCGCTCTCCCTGCTGACTTCCCTAGAGATGTAGTTAAAATGTCTTAGGTCGACACACGGAGTAGTAGCTGCTCCGTGACAACTGGCAAACCTAAACTAACTATAACCTCGGGACAAAGTCATGTATATTTGTATGTAAATCTGCACGTGTATTTTACATCTGAGACAATTAATTATACAAACTCTAGTCTGATGACTGCTGCGTGGAGATTTCTGAATAGGTGATGGTTTTTAGCATCCGCAGGCCTGACGAAGGAGGTCCTGACAGACACAGAAACACGCTCAGATGAACACCCATCTGTGCTTGCATCCATGCACACACACACACACACACACACTCACTCACACACACACACACAAAACCTAAAGCATGAGTTGGCTGAATAAACTTTCCCACCCTGTACCAGCTCTGTTCCAATTGTGTGTGGGTGTGTGTGTGTGTGTGTGTGTGTGTGTGTGTGTTTGCGTGCATGCGTGTGTCTTTACAACGGAACGGGCCCCTTCATTCCCTTCCAGGCAGTAACCAAGCTGCAGCCAATATACGATATAACATGTTGAAAAAGCCCAGACAACAATGAGACAGGCTCAGTGCCATCAAGGTTTGACCTTGTGACCCCTCATCTGTCTGAGAATGTGACCGGTAAATGCTTCTGGACATCGGCAACACAACACAGAGAGACTTTAGTCTCTGCGTGTCAGCTGCAGTCACACCACTCCATAGGCGCCTCTTTCCCCTGCAGCGGTTGCGTATATGAACCCTCAACAACAGGACCTAAAGCAGGAAGGGAGCCGATTTATCGGCTTTTAAACACACAAACTCAAACAATCAACCGCAACGCCGATACACATAAGCTGTCTTCACTCTCCAGTGGCATCGGCGCACGTCACCGTGTGACAGATGACTGTTGCGGCTGAAGTGAAGCCGACTGTCATTTCAGGGGCCACGTCCACTCAGCGTTTCCCATGATGTCAGCTCAGCACCGATGACGGCCAGTGTCCTCACATTCACGCGTGTGGTAAAGACTGTGTTAAATGTCTGTACACCCACTAAATTTACTTCCCTTTTCAGTATTTTGCAAAGGTGCTTTTTGAGCTGTGTTGAGAAGCTGGGTGCTCAGATGTGAAACTTTAGTCCAGTTTTAAATCATCGGTGCCTCCGCCACAATAAACACCTAGTGGGATGTAGTTTCCTGGGACACTGCTGCTGATTATCCATGTCAATACCACTCATCATTACATCACTGCTCTGCAGCTGCAGCATGCGCGGATGCATGCACAACTGCAAGTTGATGCAATACGCAATAGTCAAACGTGTAATCTAGAACAGGAAGAAGGTGAACGTGTTATTTGTGCACCAGGCCGACGCGATCCGTCTGGAGGTTGAAACGGCGGTTCTTCTGCAGGCAGGAGCCCGGCTGGGCGAGCCGGTCACGGCGGCGGCGGAGCGGAGCGGCGGCCAAGATCAGGCGGATCTGATGAGCAAAACCACGGGGGTCGCGGCTGGACCCCGCCTCACTTCTCCACAAATGTGTGCCCTGATCGGCTCACGATCTGTCCCCCCCCCCCCACCATTCATTTTCTGATATTTATTTATTTATTTGCGACAGGCATCCTGTGCGCGGCTGCGCGGACGCCGTCGCTTCACCCCACCCATCAGGGCAGCTACGATGCCGATGGAAGCTACCGGGGATCCCGTTCATGTGGAGACAAGAATAATAGAGAAATAAGGAAATATAACCGGAGACACGACCCAAATTGACGTTGGGGTGGTGGTGGTGGGGGGGGGAAACAGCCCTCATCCACCATCACCAGCCCAGCGCTCCCCATCCTCCCCGTCCGTCCGCCTTCTGCGCCTCCATCCGCCGCCGCGGCCCGCACATACCTGAAAATCACATGTCTATCCAGACGCACCGAAGGACAGGGGGACGGTGTCGCGGCCCCCGAGGTTTGCTGGTCTTTGGGTTGGCTCTCGTCGTCTCCGGTGCCGATGGATGCTCTCGTTCCAGGCAGCGTTAATCCACCCCACACAAAGAGCAGAAAATGGCTGCAAGTGCATTCTCTTAAAGGGCCAGTCCCGCCGAGGCGGCGGCCGGCGCGCCGCTGCACCCACGACTGGTTCTTATTGTCCAGCAGCGAAATAAAAGGAAGTTCTTTTCTAAGAAAATGATGTTCGACCACTAAATTGAGACAAAATGGCACGACTAGAAGGTCTTATTTCATTTGCATAGTATTTTTACTGTTACAACTTACAGTTGTTTGTCAGAATGTATGATGGGTCTGTAATACTGGGGAAAAAAAGTCTTAAATTACCATAAAACTTTAAGAAAATGTAAAGCTATTTTAGAAAAGAATTGCTTGGATTTTTTTTTTTTTTTGAAATTTTCTATTGGTTGCACTCAAATTCCTTACACTGGATGCTTGAAATCCATTTTACAATGAACATAAAGAGGTTTACATTATTTTATTAAAATGATCCTAAAGAAAATTATCATGGTATTTTTTGAAAATAACTGTAAAAAAAAATTTAAGTTTCAGCATTTAACATGATCAGTACAAAGAAATAAATAAAGTGCAAAGTCCAGTGATTTGATATCTGTTCAAATCAAAACACCTCCACAGGGAATTGTTTTAAGTGGCAACAGCTCAATAAATAAAATAAATATGGTTCAATTTATATTCAGTCAGCTGCTGTGATTAGAGTCAGGAGATGGAGGCCAGCTCGTGCAGCAAAATGGTGAAGCAGGGGCGGTCTTCAGGTTTCTGTAAGCGATATGGCAAAAGAGAATATATCACAGAATTATGCCATCGCGCATGTAAACATCTTGATCTTACCTCCTTCCAGCACCACTCCATAAGCACATAGATGGCATCTGGAGCCAAGCGTGGCTTCAGGAGCCGGAGGCCTGCGTTCAGGCTTTCTACCACCTCCGCGTTGGTGCGGTTGTCATAAGGAAGGCGGCCCTCACTGTACACCTCCCACATGAGCACACCTGTGGAGGAGCGAGCGCTCATTAAAGAGACCTGAGAGAAGGTTGGCGTTGAGTTTGAATGCTTTTTGCATGTCTGCGCAGGTATGTGGGAAACAAAAAAGCACAAAATGCACTATTTATCTAACAATGCACATTGGTACTGTTGTGTTGCTACGGACAGATGAACACCAACTGTAGCCTTCAGCATTTAGTGGTTCTAATAATCTGCATGTTTTTAACCAAAAAGTCCTTGAATTTACCTTATCAGGACAAAAGTCGCGGGATTTACAATATTCTAGTGAGTCTCCTTGTGCTCAGATATTGTTCGGATGATTACCGAAGCCAGCTTGCTCATCAGCAACCGACACTAATCAGTGAGAGTAATCACTAAAACACCTGAGTGGGGGGTACAATGAAACTGGAACATTGTTGTGTTACTCTAAAGGAGATTGTAATGTCAAAAATTTTGAAAAAAAAAAAGAAAAACACAGACACACAGGTAATCTGAATATTCCTGTGAACACACCAAATGACCAGATGTCCGATTTGCTGCTGAACTTGGAGTATTTGATGACCTCCGGTGCCGCCCACTTGACAGGGAACTTGGAACAGTGAGAGCTCGTGTACTGATCATCGAACACCAACCTACGGAGCAAAAATCAATGAACAAATCACAAGAGCACAGAATAAGTATTCTTAGCTGAGACCCCACACACACTTACCTGGTCATACCAAAGTCAGACACTTTCACCTGGTTGTTATTTGAAACAAGACAGTTCCTGGCAGCCTGCAGACACAGAGGAAGACAACTGAGCGGGGAAAGAAAAACAAAATGGTGGATAAAAAGCCACTGTCTGTCAGATTACCAGATCTCTGTGGATGTAATTGGAGTTCTCCAGGTAGGCCATCCCCTCACTGACGTCTACACACATGCTCAACAGCAGGTCCTGAGACAAGCTGCCTTTCCTGGCTCGCAGGTAGTCGGAAAGACAGCCGTTCTCCATGAACTCAAACACCAAGCACAGGGGAGAACACTGGCTGCACATGCCATAGAACTGAACCAGCTTGTGGTGTGACAGCTTCCTGTTGAAGACAGAAGTGTGCAGGGCTCGGTCGTCCACCAACACGACAGGAATGAAGTGTAGGAAGTGTATTTACATCATAACTTTGGCCTCCTCCCGCAGTTCGTCTTCCGACATGTACCCTTCTCTGATCGTTTTTACCGCCACTTTCCTCTTCTTCCATTGACCTTCCAGTACAAGCCCAAACTGACCACTGCCAATCTCCTGACCCAGGGTCAGTTCACTGCAGTCCAGCTCCCACTGATCTGCAAAACAGAAGACAGGCGATTGTCTGATATGGCAAATTACTGTTGTTATCATAGCTATTGTAATGAACTAAGTGTCTAAGTGTCCGGCCCATATCCTCTACACTCGTGTTATTTAAAGTCCAGTCAAGGTATTGGATCCGTTTTAAAGCACCTTACCGTTGGAAGGATCAAAAATCTGCTGGGTGCACCTTCCACTAGGAGATACAGGGTATCTCAGGCGTGTTATCAGACCTGTCAAGCAGGTAAAACACATTTTACCATGTATTTTTAATGCTGAGCATCTCATATGGTTTATTTAACCTCCTTCTACGTTTTTCTTCCACTTTCCTACGTAAAAAGGAGGCACACCTACCGGCAGCATTGTGTTGGTGGTAATGAATGAGCTGGGGAATGGTGCTGAACAAGAAATTTTCTGCCAAGTAATACTCTCCAGCTCCTGCTTCTTTTTGTCTGATCTGGTAATGTTTCACCCTTGGATCCTTCTCCCCATTTTGGCTGGACCCAATTATAAACACATAAACACATAAATACATATACAATGCATTGAAAAATCTGATTAAAACTGTCTTTGCTGATTAAAACTGTCTTTAGTCCCTAAAGTGGCCAAATTATAATTACTTTCTCAATAAATGTCCATGATAAATGTATTAATCTGCCTCATACAGCTGCTAGATAACCCATCATGTTTTTAAGGTTGGGATTAAAGCCTAACTGTAAAATTAAACCTATATTGGAAAAACTGATGTTAAATGAATGCTCTAAAGTTCTCTAAAGTTTTCCTAATTGTGCACTAACTTTAGCTACATATTACAATAACCCTACTAGATGGCAAAAGAGCTGCTGCTTAGCACAGGAGACATTATTTGGATTGTGTTATTAAATAGGTTGAAGAGGAAGTTAGGATAATCACCCCGTTGCCTTTGTGAAGACTGACACAGTGTAGACTCCCATCTGGCTCGAGTCACGAACCATAAATGCACCTTCTTTGCCCTAAAAGTGAAATACAGATTTAAAATCCATAGCTGTTTCGGTTGTTGTTAAAAGAAAAGAAAAGAAAAGAAAAGAAAAAAAGAAAAGAAATTTCACATTTTTAAAACCAAAGTGTTCACTGCAGGAAGTTTAAGGCGGGGGGGAAGAGGAGAGGGGTTAACGCTGTGGTTGTCAGACAGTTTTTAATGTTATTTGCCATCCTAGATTCTTGGCGTGCAAATGCATGTTTCGGCTTTGCAAAGATAAAGGTTAGTGCGGTTGACAATTGGACAGAGAGCTCAAGACAAGAGCTCAGTTTATCATAAACAGCCTGATTATCTCTATCGTAAACCTCAAATACGTAGGTAAAATCAACAAGTAATCAATTTTTAAAAATGATTTATATTATACCTCTTTCATTAACAGCTCCTGTGCTTGCACCCTCATAATTTTTTTGCAATACCATCTGTAACAAAAGACAAAAAAATTCGATGAGCGGACAGAATCCATTTTTTAGATATATTCATGCTGATGCTGATTGATAGGGTAAAACTCACTGAAATCTTTCAAAATTGCCACCACTTTTTTCTGCCACATATGTGCTGGGTACAAAGCCACTGTCCCTAATGACGGGGGAGAGAAATTAATCTTCTGGTAGGCATGTTTATAACTGTGATGGAGTCAACCTTTGCACGTGCCATACCCGTTGCCGTTTCGCACAGTCCACCAGTCAGTGTTGGAACTGTTAATTAGGACGTACTCGTGGTCTTTCTCAAGAGGCAAGTCTTTGTCTCCAGACGGCAAGAAATCTTGCACAGCAATGACAATCCTCTCTGAATCTGCATTTACCTGGAAGAGATCCTTTACGATTACTAACAATACCCCTCAGCTGTGACAACCTGTGCTCTACTATACCTGTATGAATAAAAAAACCCTATTTTTTTGGAGAAACCAATTTTATAACCATAAAGGACGAAAACAACCATAACATTGACAAATACCAAAGATATGATATTTAACAACGAAAAAACTGTTCATTTGTTTAAAAAAAACCAAACAAAAACGTGTGACCTGCCACACGTTACATATCACACATAAAAGAATCTACCTTTGGATCTGGGAGCTCAGGAAGTGGTTTTTTCGAAGCTGTGGAGAGATTTGACACAGTCAAATGTTTAAAATTTGCAGTTTTGTCTGCAACATCCTAATAGTGTCTTCACTATTAGAACTAGAAAGAGGGGATACGAACCAAAACCCAGTGGGTCATATACGAGACAACCGGCCGCCAGCTTCTCTGTCTGCTGGCAACACCTCCATTTACCGTCCATCCAGATGTTTGGGTGATATTTGGTTGCCAAATTGTTATCCTTTGTCTCTGCATAAGACAACAAGAAATATTTCGAAATAGAAAAATGGCTGCAGAAATGATTGTACCTAAAGAACCACATTCTTAAGCCAAATAGGCCTAGAAGTACTGACCCTCTTTGAGAGCTTGGACCCATCTTTGACGACATTCATTGTCTGGGGCAAAAATGTAGAGGTAATGGTTGTCGTAAAACACCTATCGAGATATTTTAATTGTAGTAAATGTTTTGCATTTTAACAGTCAGGCTTATGTTGAGAACTTTTAAACTCACTTGAAAAGGATATTTATAACTACAGGGAATGGGAACATCGCAGCAAACAATTTCCACACACTTGATTTTGTTGAGTTCGATGGAGCCCTTCAACATGGGCTTTTTCTGAAAGAAAATGTATTTGTGTATTTCTAAAGACTGAAATCCTAACTAGATCAGATCCGGCTAGGTATAGCCTAAATGTCCACATTAGTAAATGTAACATTTAAAGGTTAAATT